>NW_018921501.1:9698-39816 GCF_002207925.1 Prunus avium
GAAAGTGCTGTAATGGAAAACCCGAAAATGCCAGCTTTTTCAAAAAGAAATGAAGACAAAGAAACTAATCCTGCACCGCGGCTAGAAGTGTGTTCCATTGATGATTCAACAATCTCAGAGGTTGTAGCCCGATGAGTGGTGGTATATGCTCAGTGCTTTGTAAAGCAAAGTTCAATCAGATTTTCAATTCTTTTTCCTTTTACTCTTAGGCATAACAGCTCTGCCACTAGTCAAACTATTCTTAGAATTTATTAGTCATGTATTTCCTAGTAAGTTCATTAGGTGTATATTACATTGCAGTCTACTTACTACAAAGTTGGTAAGGGGAAGAAGTCCCTCAGGGGTCACACTACAATGTTGCAGAATTTGGAATTATAGGTTTCTTTAGTTTAGGCATGAAGTGAACCAATTATGAGTTTGGGGTGGTTCTGTTCTGTTCATCTATGAGTCTATCAATGGAAGTTTATTTATGACCTGCGAGTTTTACTGATGTTTCTTTATCTACCAATGTAATTGTTTACTGTAAGTGTAACTGATTATGAAGAATAAGATACCCATAAAACCCATCGCCATCCAATACGAAAACTTGGACTTTTGTGTGGAAAATTCATTTATATTTCCCCTGAAGTAGAAGGTTGGCAGCTCAATGTCAATACTAGAAAACAATGAGCTCACCTCAAACAACTTTATTAATTATTAACAAAAGAAACACACACAGACAAACATCTTACTACAAACTTTACAAAGTGAGAGCTCCAGGCTAGCAGTACAATGAGTTTGACAACTTCCAACATCTCTATGGCATCTCTATGCATATTATATTCTCACAGCTTTCTGAGCTTTACAAGTTTCACGTCTTAAAAAAGAACTTTTGATTTTTCTATTATCTGTACTATATGAATGTATGATGAAGAATTGCATCTTATTAAAGAATACAAATGCCTCCGATTAGGCTAAATACAAATGGCACTACATCTTGATCTTCTTATTGATAGGAAAAGTTGCTAGTGTAGTGTCCCAAATATGCTCCCAATGCGCATGAAGCTGCAAACAAATTTGACATTCACATTAGGCATCAGTAAAGTACAATTAATTAACGATCAACTATATATACAAATACAAGAACATGAAAGAGGGTTGTTGTCAATGTCATATATACCTGCTTGTGAAAGAGTCCAATTCACATCGATGCCAACATTCCATGCAAAGTAGCCAACTAGTCCCTTTCCCTTAGCATATGAGACTTTGGTAGTGATACTCTGCGTATCATCATAACCAATCCAAGTCTTCCCAGTATAGGAATAATCCATAACAATGTGGAATTAAACACAGTTGGTGCACCATTCTCAGCTATATATGCCTTGATCAGGTTGTAATTGGCTGACCCGTCCGGCGGCACTGCCATTCCTTCGGCTGGTGCAAAAATACCATGCTGATTTGGGTCTGTTAGGTTCCATGCATTGCCATAAAACGGAAGGCCAAATGCAATTTTTTTGGGAGGCATACCTGCCTGAAGCCAAGCAGTGATCCCAGAATCCCCACTGATAGGACTGATTGGATTGTACAAGGAAGCAGGGGGTCCTGTTACATTGGGAGAACAACCAGGGGCAAAAAAGCTATATGACATTGATCCAGTCCAAGTTGTTTTTATGGACTGAATGGGGTGCAACAATGAGTTGTAAGTTGCAGAGTAGTAGACCGCTGCCACTAGAAGCAATAGGGGCTTGCCAAATGTCTTGGACTCATTGGTCACCGCGGCTCGCCACTCTGCGACGAGGGTGCCAAAATTGGCCATGTCAGTGGCCGTGGCTGGGAACTCCCATTATATGTCGAGGCCATGGGAGTTATAAGACCTGGAAATGTTTATGGAGGAATGGATGAATGTTTTGCGGGAGCTTGGTTGGCTAGCCATTGAGGCAAAAGCTGCCCTACTGGAAGCTGATGCTCCACCTATTGATAAAAGGGTTTTGACAAAAGGGTTTCTTTGTTGGACTGTGCGTGTGAAGTTGGAGAATTGGGGTTGGTCTTGAGGGGAAATGATGACTTGGTTGGTTTTGGGATCAACATCAGCAAAAGCAAGAAAAAAGCGAGTGTATAAGGTGGAGTCTACGGCAGAAGCCGGAAATGAGATGCCACTGACTGTACCAGTAACCTGCTTTAACAACATTTGTGCCACTGCCAGCTGCAGCTGCAGAAATAATGTAGACGAGGAAAAACAAGGAGGGCCAGAAGCAAAAAAGTAATGGTTGGGTTTTAGAATCCACTGAGATTGAGTTGTAGAATGATTTGCTGCAGCAGCTTGAGTGGCATCCTTTTATAGCTGGATTGCTCTAGTATTCTAATGGCTAGGCTCATAAGTTTGAACTTGAAATTAAGTTGATAGTCGTAAGAAATGAACCCACTAGTTCTATTAAACTAGACGGTTGATATACAAACAACTATAGGCGTTGAATTTAAAACATATATGCCACTAATATCTCATCTATCAAGCTGCCGGCCTTTGGTTTAACACAAAAGTATTTGTGTGGCCTGCCTGCGCGCGGACATTCGCAAAATTGCCTGTATACAGTTTGAGGCTTTGCAACGTCTGCACAGAACTGATTAGTGAAGAAGACAAGTTAACATTCTCTTGACCAATATTCTAACTGAGTCTCAGCAGCAGCATTAGGAGTTCTTTTTGAACCAGGAATTAATTTGAATGGGTCGCTTTAGACTTTACATTAGAATGATAATTTAACAAGAAACAAGCTTTAAATATTAGCAACATGGAATTAATATAATGACTGCCAACCGCCAAGAATGTTTTTTAGAGCCCAGAAAACAAAACAAAAAAGACTTTAGAGGCCGCGGTTAAGTAACCATAATTAATTAGTGACACTTAACCCAAGTATGTCCTCATCTGCAAAAGGACCAACTGGCAAAAACATCAAGGGTATTATTGGGTTTTCACGTTTCATTTGTGAGCTTATTTATTTCTTCTCTTTCTTTATAGAAACAAAAAGAAACAAAGTGGAAATGAGTATGTTTTAATCTGAACCCTGTAAGAAGTCTAGTGTTGGCAGAAGAAGGGCTCCGGGAGAAGTGTCTCTTCGCTTGCCATCGCTTTCGTGGGCAGACAAACTTTTCCAAGAAGTTACATTTCACAACAAGTTTGGTGGCAAAAGTGTTCCATTCCATGCCACGTACGTCTTCTTCAACTTAATCCAGAGACTTGCTTGTGGCATATGATTACTCCATTCCACACACACCCTCCTCATCGTGCTGATTTATTTATATTTAGAAAAAAAAAAAAAAAACAAGGGCTTGATTGATTGGTTTGGCTGCAATGCAATCTCCATTAATCCGTCCAGTCCAATTGATAACTATAATGTCCAGGTCAGCTGAGTTTGTTAGAAGAGCACATGGATGACACGTGCTCTAAGTCAGATTTGTTAAACAAGTTGTTAGTCGGCTGCTTAGCTTCTGAGATTGTTATTAGCTATAAAGGTTGTACTGTTATAGTGTAATATCACTACGAAAATCAATATACAATTCTCAGTTTCAATAATCTCTGCTTTCTTCTTTACTGTTCTGCTTCCTCTTCTGCTTCTTTAGTCTTCCTTTTTCATTCTTCTTCTCTACTGTTATCATGATATCACGAGCTTAGGTTCGATTCTGGTTTCTATTTGCTTCCGCATTCTATTCTTCCTTGTTCCTCTGCTTCTTTCTTCTGTCAATCTCAAATCTCAATTTCTCATTTTCTCTGCAACTTTCTCCAAACACTTTCGTTCTTTGAAACCCTAATTTTTTTGCTTTCATGGCTTCCTCTCTCAAAATTGACGGCCTTTTGGGCATGCTTACCATTCGGCTTAACGATGACAACTTCCTGAAGTGGAGTTATCAACTGGAGTGGGTCCTCCAGGGCCACGATTTGTTCGGCCACTTCGATGGTTCATCTGTTTCTCCTCCCAAATTTGCCATTGTCGGTGAAGAAGGCGCTACTTCTGAGATCACGGTGGCCTATAAAGACTGGATTCGCACAGACAAGGCACTCCTGAGCCTTCTTATTGCATCTTTGTCCGATGAAGCGCTTGAGTATGTTATCGGGAGTCAAACGGCTCGAGAGGCCTGGCTTCATCTCTGCGATCGCTACGCATCTGTTTCTCGAGCAAGAATTAACCATCTGAAAACAGAACTGCAGACTGCTCAAAAAGGTGGAGACTCCATTGAGCGATTCTTGCTTCGTCTTAAACACATTCGTGACCAATTGCGTGCGGCTGCTGTGCTCATTTCCGATGATGATTTTGTTATCGCTACTTTGAATGGTTTACCACCAGAGTATGCCATAATCAAGACTATTCTGATTGGTCGTGATTCTCCAATCACTCTTAAGGATTTTCGCTCTCAACTCCTAGCTGCAGAGCAAACTGCTGAGGCTCGTATTGTTCATCACTCAGGTCTGTATGCTGCGAATTCATCTTCTAGTGTTCGGCCCTCTTCTGTTGCTTCTGGTCAAGGCTTATTGCCTACTCCTTCTCATCCTCTGCCTCCTGTGCATTATTCTCGTGGCTTTTCTTCTGGCCGTGGAAGGTTTAATGGCGGCCGGAATCAGCATTCTCAGTTTCACTCATCTAGTTTTCGTGGTGCTCCCTCTTCCAATTCTGGTGGTTCTGGTTCATACAAGGTTGTGCCAGAATGTCAAATATGCAGCAAACGTGGTCACACGGCAGCGAACTGTTATTATCGCAATGCTCCCTCTTCAGATGCTCCTTCACATGTTGTTGAGTGCCAAATCTGTGGCAAACGAGGGCATGCTGCTTTGGATTGTTATCACCGCTCTAACTATGCATTTCAAGGGCAAGCACCGCCATCTTCCTTAACTGCTATGACGACTCAGTCCTCTTACTCTCCAGAGCAAGTCTGGATTGCTGACACAGGAGCTTCTCATCATATGGTTGGCAATGCCTCTCACCTGCATAATGTCACTCCTTGTGATGTGACTGAGAATGTCACTGTTGGTAATGGGGAAGGTTTGGAAATTCTTAATCTTGGCACTACCTCTATTTCTTGTGCCAATACCAGATCTTTATCTCTGCGATCTGTGTTTCATGTTCCCAAACTTAAAGCCAATCTATTATCGGTTCATCAATTGTGTAAAGATAACAATTGTCTTATCACCTTTGATGTCTCTGGTTTTTGCATACAGGACAAGCTCACCAAGCAAATTGTTCTTCAGGGCAAGAGTAATCAAGGTCTCTATCACATTCCTCTAGCTGCTTCTTCTATCTTGAATCGTGCCTCCTATTTTTCTTCTGCTCCAGTTGCCTATCTTGGCCAACAAATAAAGTCCTCTCTTTGGCATCAAAGGTTAGGTCATCCAACAAATGAAGTTGTGAAACTAATGCTTCAAGCCTCTGCTGTGTCTGTTTCTGCTGATTCTATTTCTGCCCTATGTTCTACTTGTTTGCACGGCAAAATGCATAAGTTGCCTTTTCCTAGTGAGCATGTTAAGTCTAATATAGCCTTTCAAAGGATCCATAGTGATGTATGGGGTCCCTCTAGAAATAAATCCATAGATGGTTATCGCTATTCTGTCTCTTTTGTTGATGAATGTACTGGTTTCCTGTGGCTTTATCCACTGTTCAATAAATCTGGAGTTTTTGAAATCTTTCTTAAGTTCTATGCCTTTATTAGTACTCAATTTGGTGCTCATGTTCAATATTTTCAAAGTGATGGGGGTGGTGAGTTTAATAGTTCACAATTTGCCTCGTTTCTTGACTCAAAAGGCATCATTCATCAGTTGTCTTGTCCTTCAACTCCTCAGCAAAATGGTCTTGCTGAGAGAAAGAATCGCCATGTTATAGAAACTGCCTTGACTCTGTTAGTTACTGCCAACCTTCTTGGTCAGTTTTGGTATCATGCTGTGGCACATGCTGCTTACTTGATTAATTTCATGCCTAGTATTGTTCTTGGGAATCAGTCTCCTTTTCAGAAGTTGTTTGACAAGCCTCCACCTCTTCAGCATCTAAGGGTCTTTGGCACTGCTGTTTATCCATATATTAGACCATTTAATGAACATAAACTTCAATCTAGGACTATACAGTGTGTTTCATGGGATATTCTCAGGGTTATAAAGGTGTTATATGCTATAACACTTCTACTCACCGATTTCTTCTCTCTCGACATGTGGTTCATGATGAGAGTGTCTTTCCTTTTAAACACTCCGAGCCTTCACTTCCATCCAGCACTCTTTCTTCTTGTCCTCCATCTTCTTCCAAGGCTCCACCTATTATAGTTTCTGTTTCACACCATGTGCCTTCCTTGGCTTCTAGTCCAGCTTCTAATCTTGCTTCTGTTTGTACCATACCTGACCCTCCACTCGTACAACGACACGTGGATCTCATAAACTCGCCCAAGCACCCAAGGCCTCGGACAATCGGCATAGGCTACTGATGATATTGTCTCAAAGCAGCAAAAGAGCATTACAAGCCCAACACAGCCTACAATCGGTATCCCCTACCGATTCTGTAGAATCAACCTCGAAGCACCAGCCCGAAATATCTAAGGACTCGTGTCAACCTCATAGGGCCCTCCCACGAGTCCCACATCGAAAATGAGCACTAAGAGCATACTAAATGCCCTCTATAAATATGCACATTCCACTACAATACAGGGGTAAGACTTTTCAGCTTGACTTTTATACTTCTATATGGTCAACAGCAAGAGCTCTTAAAACAACAAACTTACTTCGGCATCGGAGGGTCTTAGGCTGGTTCCACACCGGTTCCAAAGACTTTACGAGCTTCGCTTATCTTCTATTCAGGATCAGCATCCAAGGACAGGAAGAATCGGCATCCAACATCCAATCGATCTCTTCATCTCTATCTGTTCAGATTTAGCGCCAACAGCTTCCTTTGATGTCCCTTCCCATGTTTCTGCATCTTTTGGTGGTGATCCAGTTTTAGTTGCTTCGAGTGCAGACTCTACAGAGAATTTCCAAGTCCTTAGTGATAAACAATTACAAGTTCTTTTGCCTTCTCATGAATCTTCTTCCACATCTATGCCTCCTCCTATGCATCCTATGCAGACAAGGTCTAAGAGTGGTATTGTCAAGACTAAGCCATTTGAGGATTATCAATGCTATCTTACTACTATTCCATCCCTTCATGAAGCTGCTGAACCAGCTACTTATAAAGCTGCTTCTCAGTCATCTGTTTGGATACAGGCTATGAGGGAGGAAATTGAAGCTTTGCACACTCAAGGTACATGGGATTTAGTTCCTATGCCTGTGGATAAAAACATTGTTGGTAGCCGATGGGTTTACAGAGTCAAGAAGAACTCAAATGGGTCTGTAGCAAGACATAAGGCTTGCTTGGTTGCACAAGGTTTCAGTCAAGCTCCTAGTCTAGATTTTAGTGAGACTTTTAGTCCGGTTGTAAGGCATACAACAGTTAGATTGGTTTTGAGTATTGCTGCTATGAACAGGTGGTCTCTTAGACAACTTGATGTGAAAAATGCTTTTCTTCATGGTGACCTTGAAGAAGAAGTGTTTATGCGCCAACCTCAAGGTTTTGAAGACTCTGCATATCCAACCCATGTTTGTTGATTGAGAAAATCTCTTTATGGGCTAAAGCAAGCACCCCAGGCTTGGAATGCGAAATTCACAGGTTATCTCCCAGCCATTGGCTTTTCTGCTTCTCATTCTGATCCAAGTCTCTTTCTTAAGCATGTTGGTTCAGATAGTGTCATTCTTCTACTCTATGTTGATGATATTATCTTGACTGGTTCTAAAGATAGTTTAGTCCAAGAAGTTATTGATGAATTAAGTGCTGTGTTTGAAATGAAAGATATGGGTAAGTTAACCTACTTCTTAGGTTAACAGATTTCCTATAATAATAATGGAGATATCTTTGTCTGTCAAACGAAATATGCTAAAGATTTACTTACAAAGGCTGGTATGGATACATGTCGACCTTGTACTACTCCATGTAAGCCACATTGTCAGCTTTTGGCTTCTGAGGGTGATTCCTTATCTGATCCAACCATCTATAGAAGTATTGTTGGAGCACTGCAGTATTTGACATTCACCCGACTTGATCTTTGTTCTGTTGTTAATACTGTATGTCAGTTTATGACTCAGCCTTCAGATTTACATTTTCAGTTGGTTAAGCGCATCTTGAGATATATTCATGGTACTTTGGATCATGGTCTGACTTTTACAAGTGGATCTTGGGATCTTCATGCTTACAGTGATGCAGATTGGGCCTCTGATGTGAATACTCGCAGGTCAACTACTGGTTTTGTGGTGTTTCTTGGCAACAATCCAGTTTCATGGCAGTCTAAGAAGCAAACTTCTGTTTCAAGAAGTTCCACTGAGGCTGAGTATAGAGCATTGGCTCATACAACAGCTGATTTAGCTTGGGTTCGACAGGTATTACTTGATTTGAAGGTATTCTTACCACAGCCTCCTACAATACATTGTGACAATCTTTCAGCCCTTGCCTTAAGTTCAAATCTTGTGTTTCATTCTCGAATCAAACATTTAGATATTGATTTTCATTTTGTACGGGAAAGGGTACAAAAGAAAGACTTGATTATGCAGTATATTCCCACTGAAGAACAAGTAGCAGACATCTTCACAAAGGGATTGCATGGTCCTATTTTCCTGAGACATTGCAGAAATCTGCAACTTAGCAGATCAGCTGGGTTTGAGGGGGAATGATAACTATAATGTCCAGGTCAGCTGAGTTTGTTAGAAGAGCACATGGATGACACGTGCTCTAAGTCAGATTTGTTAAACAAGTTGTTCGTCGGTTGCTTAGCTTCTGAGATTGTTATTAGCTATAAAGGTTGTATTGTTACAGTGTAATATCACTACGAAAATCAATATACAATTCTCAGTTTCAATAATCTCTGCTTTCTTCTTTACTGTTCTGCTTCCTCTTCTGCTTCTTTAGTCTTCCTTTTTCATTCTTCTTCTCTACTGTTATCACCAATATCATGATTTTCCTGCAAATGTAAACAAGGCAGCCATGCAGAGGTACGGCCAAACTAGGGCCACCACTATAAAACATCTGCTTAGATCACGTACACCGAAGGTAAGTGGTCTCATATAAATTATGTTGAAGAATACACACAATCCCACATTGGATACTTAACAAAATAGAAAGTCTCATATAATAAATGGCTCAACTCTTAATAACATTGAGACCCCCCACACTTGCTAAATAAGTGGTCAAGTTGGGGACAATATCGATGTTGCTAGTAATATGCTAAGAGTTCGTTCCTCTGAAATATAGAAATAAGTGAAGTGTCGTTCCCACGAAGAACTCAGTTTTATTGTTGTTTCTCTGCACAAACTTGGACATAAACTCTGCCTTGTTCACTCATCTTATTTGTGCCTCTGCTGATCTAAATTCCTCCACCTACCAGCTCTCCATCCCTTCCTCTCCTCTCAGGAGCCATCCTTCTCCAGCTTCACCGGTGCCGTTTTTAATCATAGTGGTATTTTGAATTATTTAAACCTTTAATTAATAGTATGTTAAATTTCTATGATTAAAAAGGGGATATAAAATATTAGGTCCAAGAAATCAACATTTCATCGTCACACTCATAAAAATCGGGCGCATATCTTTCGTGAGGCAAAGTTTTATATGATAGTCAGAATATTAGGTTCCTTAACCGTAATGCAATTTGCTTTGGCATTTAAGAAGAGAGAAAAAGTTTGGTGGCAAAAGTTTTCCATGTCACATCTTCAACTTTAATCTTTCATGCCAGAAAAAGAGGATCACTTTTCCTTGGGAATTTCTAGAGACTTATGATAAAAGTAACAATGTTAAGAAAATTAGAGTACACAACTCTAATATAGAATGGTTGGAGATAAAATAAGTAAATAAATTATTTGTATTAAACTCACAAAATATTATAACAAGACAACTCTCATAAGAAAGACCAACTCTTACAAGCACTCTTTCTCACTTTTTACTTTTCTAGAATTATCTTGCAAATTGATCAAAGTGTTGCTGACTTTGCATAGTCGGTGAAGACTTCTCCACCTTTCTAGATTTCTCCAAATGAACAATATCATTTCAATGAGCTGGGCATTTATTTACCTTGGGCTTGGTTAATTTGTTGGGCTGGTGATGATGTTTTAATAAGTGTAGCTTGCGGCATGCTGACTTATGGTTAGAAAGAGAAGGAGGGCTTGAGTTTGAGTGATTGGCTGGTGGATGGAGTGCACGCTCAATCCAAATATTACAACATTAATTTGTCCAGTAGGTATCATGGTACCATGGTGGGTGCTCATCGTTCACTTCACAAGAACTTAATGCAGAGGTTAGGCCGAACCTGCTTAGATCAAAGCCCTTGCACAATTACGTATAAGGAACGGTAGGTAAGTGGTCTCTCACTCTCAGTCTCATTCATTATTGAGGTTTTGCAAAATGGCACTGAAGATGTTGTTTCCACTGTCCACAAGACATGTTGCAAGTCACACCGAAATATCTGCCCATATCCTGCACTGCACATGATGATGATGCCATGTATATATATATATATGTATTAATACGTAGTAGTAGAAACTAGTCATCTTGTACGAGGAAAAATCAAACTAGCTTTTTATGTCCATGTCCATGGGATCAAAAAATATCACTCCCCTTATCCTCTTCATCATCTTCCTTATTTCATCCCAATTTTATTCTTGTTCCTCCGCACAAACTTGGATCAGAGCTGGTTACTGGTACGCCGGTAGCGAGTCTCCGATACCTGACATCAACTCTGCCTTGTTCACTCATCTTATTTGTGCTTCTGCTGATCTGAATTCCTCCACCTACCAGCTCTCCATCCCTTTCTCTCAAGAGCCATCCTTCTCCATCTTCACCGGTGTCGTCAAGCGCAAAAACCCATCAGTCATAACACTCTTATCCATCTGGAATGGACAAGCTGCAACAGCTCAATCAATTTTGGGTCAGAAAGTTAACTATTCAGTCTTGTCCTCAATGGTCAACAAACCTTCTAACAGAAAGTCTTTCATTGAGTCTTCAATCAAAACAGCAAGGCTTTATGGATTTCAAGGTATAGACTTGCTTTGGCTTTGGCCTAACACAGCCTCTGATATGATCAACATGGCAAAATTATTGGATGAGTGGCGAGCTGCTGTGAATTCTGAGTCAAGAAACTCCAGTGATCAGTCACGGTTGATATTGACAATGGCCATTCGTTATTTGCCTGCTTTCGAATCGTTGAGTTACCCAATTGAATCTATGAAGAGGAACTTGGATTGGGCACATGTTATGGCATATGACTATCATCTGCCTTCTAAGGAGAATGTCACTGGTGCTCATGCTGCTTTATATGACCCGTCAAGCCATGTTAACACCGACTATGGTATAAAGCAATGGCTAAACAACTCATTTCCTGCTAGCAAACTGGTTTTGGGTTTGCCTTACCATGGCTATGCGTGGACACTTGTGCACCCCAAAGACAATAATGGAGTTGGGGCACCTGCAGCAGGCACAGCTGAGACGAAAGACGGATCCATGAGCTATATGTACATCAAGCGGTACATTCGAAGCTACAGAGCTCCCATAGTGTACAATGCTACTTATGTTGTGAACTATTGCATCATAGGGTCGAGTTGGATTGGTTTTGATGATGTGGAATCTATCAGAACTAAGATTGCATATGTCAAGGAGAAGAAGCTACTTGGTACCAATGTGTTTCAAGTCACCAATGATGACGATTGGGCGCTTTCTCGGGCAGGTTGGCCAAAGTGATTTTTGTTGCTATGTTTTTGACATGTCATAAAACTAAATTTTATATCCTGAAGGAAGTTTAATTTTGACAGCAGGCTATCTGCATAAATCAACTTATTTTCTAATGGAGAGTCATTTATTCTACTTCTAACTGGTTTAGTAAATGACAGTTCAAGAGGAAGAAAATGATCAAGAAAACAAGCGGCGGTTATTACTTATAGTTTTGCTTCCAATTACGTTGGTCATAATCCTCATAGCCTTCGTGGTGTGTTACTTACAAAGAAAATTGTTGAAGATAAAAGGTTATTTTTCTCAACTGTACTTAGTGTTTGCTTCTAATAGCAATTAGACGAAGATAAATTCTCTTTTCGAACCATTACATCAAGAGTTTGGCAATTGCATTTTCACTTTTTATTATTTTCCCTTCTGGTTTCAGGGATGATTATTCTTGGGAATTCAAATCTATCAAATTCAAGGTCTACTACTACTAGTACATCAGCTCTTAACAGTGATCCTCCAAATCTGCAAGCATTCAGCTTTTCCAATATCAAAGCGGCAACAAATAACTTCTCAAGTGAAAACAAGCTTGGAGAGGGTGGGTTTGGTCCTGTTTACATGGTAACATTTACCACCTTCCAAAACAAGGGTTCCAAGATACTATGTAATTGAGGATTAGATAAGAGTGAAATAGAGCCAACTCCAGAAGTAGGAAGATTAGGATAGTAGTCAAAGAAAAAGGAGAAAAGAATTTTATTTACAAAAGGAAAAGGAAACAAAGAATTTAGGGTTAAAGCTGTGTCTATGATCATTGGCTACTAATTCCCCTCACGCTGAACCAAAAGCTTATCAACAACTGAAAGCAGAGTCACCTTCACCTTGTGTTAACTAAGTGGTACATTCTGGTGAACAGTGAGAGTGATACCATTTGTAGATTCATCTTTTGATCAGATATAAATCTGGAATTTCTTTTTACTAAACCATGCTAACTAAACTAACCATGGTTTTCTTCAATTTTTCAAGGGTAAATTGCGAGGAGGACACGAAATCGCAGTGAAAAGACTTTCGAAAACGTCAACTCAAGGACTTGAGGAATTTAGAAATGAGGTTACACTTACTGCAAGACTACAACATGTAAATCTAGTTCGAGTTCTTGGATTTTGCACTGAGAAGGAAGAAAAAATGCTGATCTACGAGTACATGCCCAACAAAAGCTTGGACTTCTACATTTTTGGTCTGCAATTTTTCATGCTTCCTGTTATGGTTGAGAGTGCAGGGTAGAATAACACAATACTTTTGCATTCTTTAAGTTTCAGTGGGTCTTAAGACTCTTCACATCTCCTCTAAGAGGTAAACATGGGGGGTTAAACTTATTGGAACTCTCCAAATAGTTCGACAAGCATATTCTTGAGGACTGAGCCAACACTACTGTATATTAAGCAAACAAAAATCACTTGTTAAGCCATCTAAGCTTATGGTGCAGGAACATGTGACTTGTAATTTGTCAGTCTCTTGCTCCTTTGCCTACCTCATTGGTCCTGAATTTGATATCTTGCAGATCCTACCGGACGGTATCTTCTAGACTGGACAAAGCGTGTGCACATCATTGAAGGGGTTACCCAAGGACTCCTATATCTTCAAGAATACTCCAATTTTACAATTATTCACCGAGATCTGAAAGGTAGCAACATTTTACTTGACCACGAAATGAATGCTAAGATATCAGATTTTGGAATGGCTAAACTTTTCAGAAAAGATGAACTTGAAGCAAACACAAGCCGGATTGTTGGAACATAGTAAGTAAACTGCCTCTTTTTGGTTATTCACACATACATGCTCATATCCTTTAATACTTGTTGTGGTATGCAATGCAGTGGCTATGTTCCTCCTGAATATGTAAGAAAAGGTATATACTCTACGAAGTACGACGTCTACAGCTTTGGGGTTCTACTTTTACAAATGATTAGTGGAAGGAGGAGCACATGTTACTATGGTCCGAACAAAAGCTTGCACCTCTTGCAATATGTAAGTTCCATAGCTGTCTATGATTCTATCACCACTAATGTAAACTATTACTTAGATCTAAACTATATATGAAGTAACATTCAAACTATTTCAGGCATATCTATCTTGGAAAGAGGACAAAGGAAGAGAATTTATTGATCCATCACTGGATGATTCTTCTTCTTCTTGTAAATTATCGAGATGCTTGCAAGTAGCTCTATTATGTGTCCAGGAAAATCCGGAGGATAGGCCTACAATGTTGGAAGTTTATTCCATGCTCAAAACTGATACTGAACCCATTCCCACTCCTACAAAGATGGCTTTCTCAGGAAATAGAAGTATGGAAAACATATCTACATCGCAGCAAGGAAGTTGTTCAGTTAATGATGCACAAATTTCCGAATTGCAACCCCGATGAAATTACAGGCTCAGGATAGGAGACATTAGTTTTTCATTTTCAATGGTTGAGTTCTTAGGCTCAAGAATGTGGGTGGTCATATACTCTACGAAGTATAAAAGATTTTAGCAACTTTGGATTCTTCATCTGGAGGCCTACATGCTGTAAACATTACAATATTTTGTTAAATTAAAAATTTGCAATTCCTGTGCAGAGAGAAGGGAGGGAACTGGTGATGAGGAAGTCATTTGAACATTGAACTAGTGGTTAGGCTTAGACCAAGGGGAGGATATGCCAAATTTTTTGTTTTGTTTGTACAAAATTCTTTTATACAACAAAAACAAAAACTTCAGGAAAAAAAAATTTAAATCCAGCCTGCACTATTCCCAGACAAACACAACTGAACATGAAAAACAACATAATAACATGTCCACTCGGAGCCCTGTTCCAAAAGAAAACCACCACCAAATGAGAAGTATTAGCATTTTTGTCAGAAGTTAAAGGGGTAAACAATGGCCTCTCCTAACAACAACCTTCATCATTGATTTCGACCGTTATAAAAATTAGTGACAGCAATTAAGTTAAGACAAGTGGTTTAAAGTAAACATTATATGGTATGTTGTCGTTCTAAGTTTGGTTTTAAAAACCAGTTGCTTGTGAAGCCTGTGTTGTTATGATTGGAGCTTCTGCTTAGTCGTGACTTCCCTGTCCAAGCATTGATCATTTCCACAAGCATACATCAAATGTAGAGACGACCACAAAATCCACCAAATCAAACTTTGGACACTTGATAATATAATATTCTCACTGTTGTAAATAAATGACTATTTAATTTTAGAACTAAATAGAACACTGCTATATATATACATATAAGTTGAATGCGACTCTCTTGTTTTTAATTCTACAACACAACACTGCTCTGAATAAGTTATAAGGGACGGCTTAATTTCTAGAATAGAATAGATAGGACTAGTAGCAGTCAAAACAACGACAATTCTTAACTCAAAATTACTTAAATTACATACAACCACTTTCTGGATTATATAGGCTAACGTTTTGCTTAACCCCTTCCATCATTTTTATATGCATTCTTATTTCTTTAATGCACGCTGTGGTGGATAAATACAAAAACTATACACCGAATACGTTTCAAGCTTCGAATAATATATATAGCATATAGCCCTTCCTAGTTTCCACTGGGTACTCAGTCTACTTTGCTCACAGCCTAGAAATGGCAAGCCTCAATGACTTGGTGCATATTCTTTTGCTTTCATGTTCCTTGATGATCTTCAACACTGGCTGTATGGCAGACTCGCTTTCGCACCCTCCTCCCGCTGTGAAGTCGGCCTATTATCCTTCATGGTTGTCAGATGATTTCCCACCTTCAGCTATAAACACATCATTCTTCACTCACATCTTCTATGCCTTTCTTGTGCCAAACGATGTCACTTTCAAATTTGACTTGTCAAATTCAACAGATTTGCTTCTCTCCAATTTCACCACCACCCTCCATCACAAACATCCACCAGTGAAGACCCTCTTGTCCTTAGGTGGTGGCGGAGATGACCCAGAACTACCTAAAATCTTTGCTCGCATGGCCTCGGAGCCCTCCTCTCGTTCGCATTTCATACACTCTGCCATAGAGGTTGCACGTAAGTTTGGGTTTGATGGGCTGGATCTTGATTGGGAATTCCCTCAAAGCCCAAAAGAAATGAAGGACTTGGGCCACTTGCTCAAAGAATGGCGCCACGCACTCAAGAAAGAGGCTCAATCCACAGCCCGCCCTCCTCTCCTACTGACCGCCGCCGTCTACTTCTCGGCCGACTTCTTCTTGGCCAATGTCCGCCGCTCCTACCCCATGCCACACATGAATAAATACTTGGACTGGATTAATGCAATGTGTTTCGACTATAACGGGGCTTGGAGCAATACCACAGGGCCCAATGCAGCATTGCTTGACCCGAAGAGTAACGTAAACTCCATATACGGGCTTAGGTCATGGATCAAGGCCGGGATACCCCCGAAGAAGCTGGTTATGGGCTTGCCACTCTACGGCCGGACATGGGAGCTCAAAGACCCAAATAATCATAGTATTGGAGCTACTGCTGTTGGGCCAGGCCCAGGAGGTGGGCAGCTGTCGTTCCACCAGGTGGAGACACTGCTGAACCAGTCGGGCGCAACCGTAGTGTATGACGTGGACACTATAACAGTATATTCTTTTAACGGGTCTTCATTGGTTTCGTTTGATGATGCGTTTACTACAACCTCCAAGATAGGGTATGCTCAAGCCCTTGGGCTTCGTGGATACTTCTTTTGGGCCCTCACATATGATAGCGACTGGAAGATTTCGGCGCAAGGTAAATTCACCAACTTTTTCTTGATGATAATTAAGATTCTTTTCATTAATCTTAAACTTAGTTTCCAAAATAATTCATTCTTAATATGTACATTCTCTTAAACTACAGCTTCAAATTCATGGATTCTTGACGAATGAGGAAGAGTGTTACATCTCCTACATTATCTTGCTCCGATTTTGAGGGAGATTTCAGCCATCTAGGATGAAATTCCCAATTGAAGATCATATAGAAACTCGCAGCTATTTTGTGTTTAATATATATATAAAGCATCGATTCATTGAGTGACTAGTGATTATTGAATTGAACCCAATTTATTTTATGTGTGGTAGAGGATTAATTAAAGTAGGTTGGAGATTTGTATTTTACATTATGAAAGGAAAATAAATGTACAATTGTTTGTTTGCGTACAATAATAAGTAGGCTGACAAGTTACAATACAAATGTGCGGCCTGCATGTAGTCGTCCATGTTACCAAATTTTGAAGTCATTGTTATGGAACTTGATGGGTGGTAGCCAGATTCAACTCCTAATTTCGATTTCGATTATGAATTAGTTCATCTCAATCAATTCAAAGAATCACGAATGTTTAAATACTCCATCCATCCATGATAGTCTTTCCTTCTTCTTTTTTCCCTTTCCTATCCAAAGATTTTAGAATGCATCAATCATAGTATGCTCATCGCAATTGGTTATACTATTATCATTCTTTTTATATAAAAAATTCTATGCAACAATTTTATCAATTGACGCTGCAATTCATAGCAGCTCAGAGAAGAAAACCACAAATTAAATAATACGGGCAGTGGAAAATAAACAGAGTGCAAAACTTTTTTATATAATTAGACTCTTGCAAAATTTTCTCATCACAAAAACTGCAGCATTTCTCATGAGAGCCAGCTCTCCAAACCACCCCCTAGAAGAAAACCGCAAGCGCAAATCGTTTGTTAGTTAAAACCATAGTCGGAATTCTTGCCAAACCCTGCAATTCGATCAAACAGACCAAAGTCAAGTCACAAATGTGGATCTAAACCATTCTTCTAGTTTGAAAATCAATGAAGCAATCTAAATTACAACATCCACCCCCAATAAATGGGAAGAAAAGAAAGATATAAAAAGAGGAGAATTCATATACCTTCTTATAGGTCAGCAGTGTATTCTAACAGAAGGAGGATGCCAAAATTAGCTTTGCTTGTCTCTCATCCATTCAACAAAATTATCAATAATCACAGGCCATGCTTGATCCGAATCATAGTTTTGAAGGTCCGGAAAACTTATCTGCCAAAAGTAAAGATTCATTGAATTAAAACAACTCAGTCACAGAGAGAGAGAGAGAGAGAGAGAGAGAGAGAGAGAGAGAGGTGTTGGGTTCTATAGAAGTCAGAAAGTTAGATCCAGGTACAGGAAGAGGTAATATCCCTCGAATGGAGGTTTTCACTTTTATATTCCCATTCTGGGCTATTGTTTGGTGTTTAAGAGTTTAAACCATCAAATAGGTCAATTAGACTTGAGATTATTCCTGAGTGCATTCTGATTCATCACACAACTCACTGATTGCGTACTTATCAATTATTTTACACGAATGGATAGTCTTATCATAATTTTGTACTTTTCTGACACAAGTTTAGCCTTCCAAAATCATGGTTAGGATTTCAAGCCAAACAAGAAACTCATCTAATTGCATAATCTTAAAACCAGGGCCACTTTCCAGGCCCTGCAACTCAACAACAAAAAGCTAAAAGGTACAAAGAAACATATGAACTAGAATTTCTGGACAAAATAAAAGCAAAAATAATAGGTTTACCTCCTTGCAAAAACGGTAAAAATGTAACCACTGATCCATATTTAATGCTCTGTACTCACTTTGGACCTGCCAAAATTAAAACTGAGCATCAAAGAACAATTGTGGAACCTATTCCAGAAAACAAATGTGTTGAGGAGCCAATTACTTAACAGAAAAGAGAAATGGGACATGAACAGCTGCCACAGCTACATACCTTCAAATACTTAACTAATAAATCAACCTGGAGACGGTATAGGGGACCCAATACGAGATTCAGTAATTCACACACAGTCTCAATGTCTACACTCTTTTGCCTTTCTTCTGAAAATTTAACCAATTTGACAAAGAGATTTCCATGAAAAAAAAAGGTTTTCACTTAATATAAGAAAAAGAAATGCCTCTCAAGACTAAGCTCACCTGTCAAGCAGTATCGAAATGCATATGCATAAAAATCTTCAAATTTGGGTGGGGTCATCAACTATCCAAAAACACAAAAAGCAAGATCAGTACCAACAAATATTTCTTCCTTTCAAGTATCATCCAGTATTATGTACCAAATCACCTCAATAACAATTCCATCATGACTCCGATAGTATCCAAAAGGAAAAGAAAGGAAGATGTGAATACCTCTTTCTCCAAACCCGGGAGTGCTTTCTTTAATTTAGAAATAGTGTCGGCATGTAGCTCTTTCAAGCCTCTTTGCCACTCATCCTAAAGGGAAGAACAGGAAACAGAAACAGAAAAAGGAAAAGAAATGAGAATTAGAAGTCCTAACAAGGGAACATTGAGGTCTCATACTGTATTTATTTAGAGGCTAGGAACACAGATAAAGTTAGTCTTGGGTAGCATTGAGAGGGCCAGCCACAGGCTATCCTCATTACACTAACCTTGAAGTCGGATCCTATTCCCGATAAAACAAATATTCCAGGGACCTTGAACAATTAGAGCAAACTCTACACACATCGAAGAATCTTTGTTAAGTTTTTGAAGTTAGTCTCTGTCCAGTTCACTTTCTTCACAGGAAAGCCACATACTGGACAAAATTCTACAGACCAGCTCAATGAAAAAGTGTATCCTGTTTCCTAACTGTTGTATTAAGTGCCTATTATTGCCAAACTGCAACTTCTGATCAGTACTTTTCTATCAAGTTGAAGTGTCAAAATAGTTTTCTGAGTCATAAGATGATCTTTCTCACAGTTAGCAACTTAGTATACAGGCTTAAACCCTACAAACCTAATACTTTTTACGTAACTCCTTTGCCCTTCACTTGGGGTCCCAAAACTAAAATTCTCGTACTTTGGGTGGCTGCCTCCTTTTGTGTTAATCAGACTATCTTCTTTGTAATACCAACGTTTTTGTTTTGTGTCACTCATCAGTTACATGCATATATATTACATATATATCACATCCAATGTATTAAAGCATATTTGCAGAAACAAAAACATTCAATGTATTAGAAGCAAGAACACCAATTGGGAAACAAGAAAACAAGAAAATCTGCTTAAACTATACATTTCCGTCTTACCCTGGAAAAGTAGCCCTGCTTTTCAGCTTTCATTTTCCTGATTCATGCATTCAGGAGCTTCAATCAGGTTACGAGATAACTAATTGAAGTATGCGCACAACAACGTGTAAGCAAAAACTAATATACCAACTTACCAAGCAAGCATCAGTATTCTAACATTAGTATGGTCCACTCCCAAATCCGAACAAAGCGCCTCAATTCCTTCTGGGCTATTCAATCAAACATAAGAGTATAGGAAGGTTAACAGAATTTTAGCACTGCATACTTATTATACGGAATCGACATCACCACTTCATAAATGCATGCTTATCAAAGCACTGTACACTTACTCAATCATGTTTAATGACTGGTTTGCATACAATTCAAAAAGGCTTCCTATCCGGTCTACCACCTTTCTTGATTTACATTTACCTGAGGCTGAATAACATTAGAACACCAAATACTGCATAGTAAAAACAAAAAATATATCTTAAACTTGGCAAGCAAGGGAAAAAAAAAAGCACATCAGATACCAGCAGGATCAACAGCTGACATAACATATTCAAATATAACGACCAATATGTGCAACCTTTCTACAGGGCTAGTTCAATATCTAAAAAAGCAAAAACAATTTTTTTCTTTTATATAGAAAATTTCCACCTACAGACTACAGTACAATGGCATAATTTTGTAATTACTTGAACCATATAAAATCATAGGAAAAATGGTTGAAGAAAGAGATTGTAACATTAATTTGAATATTATTAATCCATCACCAACATGTGAGTATATTACTTCTCATAAATAAATCAAAAAAGAAAACACACCTACGGAATCTTCTATGTTTATTTAGGGCAATTGGTATCATAAAATCTTCGAAACAGTATACCTCTTAAATCAAGAAGTTAAGGGTGATAAAGTAATTTTGACAACTCAAACTTCAAAATCACAAAATTTCCAGATGGCGTGAAGATCATAGTTCCGCTTCTCAAAATTCAAATACACAAAACTACTGAAATTTTTAAAAGTCTAAATCAAAACAAAGCGATGCTATTGGATTAAACAGCATGAACAAGGCCAAATTATAATACAATCCAAAACATTGAAATCGAATAGTTAATGCATGCCCAATAGAATATAATCACAAAAAAGAAGAAAGAAGAAGTTTTTGTTGCTCTGCTAGCTTAACCCAGCTCATAACTGCGTGCAATATTCACATAATTAACTTTTGCGCTTTATGAAAATAAAACAAATATGAGACTTTTAATTTATTTTATTTTATTTTATAGTTTTTATCGGGAACCAATCAGAATCTGAGGAAAGCAAGATACCGGCACGCGGTGGAACGACGTCGCAGGATGTGACGGAAGTCGAAGTTGATGGAGCTGCTTTTCTTTTAGAAGCGCGAGGCATTGTTTGAATTGGAAGAATCAATCAGAACCGTCGATTCTATGCTATCAAACCAATCTAGCACTGGAACTCACTAGAAAGCGAAGCTTGAAGGTTCGAATTCGGGAAAAGACGGCGATAGAGAGAGAAGGGGGGGCTCTTTTATAGTGTTTGGAATGTGGAAGACAGTGAGGCTGTGGGAGAGAGGAGGTTGCAGAATCCTGATGGGGGAAGGAGAGTGAGGCCACGCGGTGATGGGAGCGTGGAGTGGGCCTTAGCGATTTGGGGATACTTTCGGAATTTCACACTTGGATTTCCGTGCGCGGGTTTGGGCGGTTTCAGCAGTGCTACGTTTACAGTGATTGCACTGTCCCGTTCCGGCACGAGTATGACAATGTCGTTTTAGTGTTTACTTTACACTTAATAATTTGCTCAACACACCCTTAATCCTAAAACCCAACAATTCCCATGTTTTTTTTCCCAAATAAAACCACTGCAATATTAGATTTTTAAAGAAAATACGTTAATAATTGTTTAATAAGTCAGATTTCACAATTTATTTATTTATTTTTAATACAAGCAATATCAAAAGAAGGAAAAATTGAACTTGAGACCTTGAGTGCAAGTTTCACTATTTATAAATTTACGATAAGAGGTTAAAACATAATTGAATTTAATAGACCTAGTCCAGTTCATGGCAAAGCCCTAAAACAAGATCTTATCGGGCTGTGTGGAATTTGAGAAATGGGCCTTTATTCAAAATTGGACGCCTCCTGAAATATGATCCGCCTCCACTGAGACTAATCTCGCAAGGGCCCAACAGTCCATAAAACCCATCGCTATAAACTATAAAATGCAAGACTGAGCAATAGGGTTTCCAATCGCTAGGGTTTTTGTCTGCAAGTCGCTCCTCCAGCCGAAGCTCCCACAGCGAAAATGGTAAGCTTTCTATGACACTGGACGTGCAAATTTTAGACTCTGTTCTTGTTCTCATCTCAACGATTGAATTTGCAGCCGTCACACAAGACCTTCAGGATCAAGAAGAAGCTGGCGAAGAAGATGAGGCAGAACCGACCCATTCCTCACTGGATCCGCATGAGGACCGACAACACCATCAGGTGAGAAACATTTGTTCTTTCACACTTCTATCTATCTTTCTGATAATCAAAATGGATTTGGTTGCTCTAATACGGCGTCGTGTTTCCTCAGGTACAATGCTAAGCGCAGGCACTGGCGCCGTACCAAGCTTGGGTTTTAAGGTGGATGACACTCGTAACTTGGCATTTTGTTTAAGATTTTATTTGCAAAAAACAGTTGGAAACTTCTATGTTATAATTAATTGCGAACCTATATGGAGTCCCTTAGCAGAGATTGATATTTGGTTTGTAGTTTATTTGTATTTCAAGTAATGGGTTGGACCAATTTTTGAATTTAGACGAGTTTATCATATTTCTCAATGGCTTCTTTTTGCCCTTCTATTTTTTGTGATTGACATGCTTAAGTCGTAACATATTACTATTACCTATCTAATGAAAATAGTATTGTATTTGTTTGGATGACTGTGATTTGGTCTAATGTATTGCCTCACTTTTCATATGAGGTGCTAGATGTTTCGTTTCCTAATCATTGTGATTGATGCGGAACCTTTTAGCAACTGCTTCAGCCTTGATTTTGCAATTTATGATGCTGGTTGTGCTGATGAGTATGCTGTTAGGGTGTTCTGGTTAGTTTATGTAGTTATTTGGACACATTGTGTAGATTGTTATGTGGAACCAGGGGCTTAATTGTATAGATAGTTATGTACGTATTTTGACACATTGCACAGACTGTTATGTGAAATTAGGGGTCTAATTATGTCGATGGTTATGTAGTTATCAATACACATTGCGTAGATTGTTATGTGGAACCAGGGCAATCTTTTTTTTTTTGGTTGAAACCAGGGGAATCAAGTATGAGAAGGATGTTCCTTTTCTTTTGGGTACCTTGTATTTCACTTTACATACCTTAATGTAAGGCATAAGTTAGAGGAAACATCCGGATGGTTTTCTTGGGATTTTAAGGTGAGAGCAGGTGAGATTGTTGTAGTACTCGCGTTAAACATGACTTTAGGTTGACTTAAGGCTTGCTTAAGTGAGTGAGTAAAATGCATAGGCTATGATTGCTAAAGAGAGGGACGGAGGTAGAAGTGTCTTGGAGAGCTTATGGGAGTGGGATAGATAGTTGAAGTGCTGCTGCTGCTGGCCTTAGAATGCATTTGGGGGAAGAGCGTGGTCTTAATTCTGTGGTCGGTCTTGGTTTACTTAAATCTCGCTTCTTTGTATCTTTTAGTGATGAGGCAAGCTACTGGAGTTCTGATTTCAAGTTTTTTAAATTAGGTTTTTATGTTCTGAATAAAATCATGTCCGGTTGAAGATGATCCAAGGAAAATAGGGATTGACTTTGAGTTAAGTTGATGATTGCAACTCCAGATTGGGATTGATGTATGCATTTTTCTTATAACTGATGTGATCCTATACGTGTGGTTTACTTGATCGTACTGTTTATAAGGCATGTCTTATTGGGAGACTAATATGAAATGAGATCCAGATCCTCTTCGCGTTAATTGAAAGAGTATAATAGAGAAAAGCTAGGCAATGAGAATGAGACGTGCTCCTTTGAAAGAGGGAAGATATATTGGGAGAAATGGATGAAAGAAATTGTAAATTTCCGACGTAGTAGAGTTTTTGTTAGTTTCATTCTCCATCTTTCGTAATAAACGGAACTAAACAAATCAGTTACATGCACAGAAGAAATTATAGAATGTTATGGTATCACCACGTTAGCTGATAAAACTCCCACTCAGAATTTACCACACATCTTTCTCTTTTTGAAAAAAAACTGTTTGTACGACTGGACTTTGGCTTCCACCGCTCCTATGTTTCTATTCCTCCCTCCAACTTCAATTTCCTCATCAAGGTTGTCTTCATCTCCCTCAAAATTTTGTCCAATTTTGCTCTCAATCCCACATGGGTTTAACAAAAGAAGATCCCAGAAACTCCTTAAGCAATTTATGAGTTGAGCAAGTGTTGAAACTCGTTCAGCAATATGTACAGGAATAATCACTAATTTAACTATGCACAAAACAAACTTAACTAAAAATCCCCAAGAAACTCTTTGTATGTTTAGATAAAAGACAACTACAAAATAATGTGATTCTTGGAACGAGAGAGAGGGAGAGAGAGAGAGAGGCAAAACAAAGATGAAGGAAAAGGAGGAGGGGGCGGCAACAAGGGGTAGGGCACTGCCGAGTGCCAACATTGGCCGCTACATTCTTCTTTTTTTATTTTTTATTTTCATTTTTTCCTAAAGGGTAAAATTGGAACTAATATCCTGCTGGAAAAATAGTTAAAAGTTTCTTTTAATAAGGAGACATGGCAAATTATGAGTGAGTTTCACTAGTTGACATGGTGATACCGTACCACTCTATAATTTCTCCACATAACACATGAGTCACCCCAATTGAGTGGACAATATTGATGGGCATATTATTCTAGTGAAAAGCTTTAGGATTTCAAAAATGAATTAAACAAAACTCTACCCCTATTTTCAAGGTGTGTTGTTGATACAAAGACATTTCTCGTTCTCATCATATATTCGAATGCATTGTATTTCTTTTCTATATTGGCAGAGCCCATCGAATGGTATTGGTTTGATAGTTAATGATTTTACTTCCTTCATTTCAATCTCGTTTGGACACACTTAACAAAAAATCCAACAACAAACCGTACAGCTCAACGTTGCAGGTACGGAAAGACAAGCCTCCATTCCAAATATGAAACATGCATGCAATGTCTCAAAGCAAACTATGGTTGCCCCGTGTAGTTTGGGCGGCCACAAAAGGCTCTAACAAACATATCCCAGGATGCCGAAGTGGCAAAACAACATGCAACAACAGCACAGCAATCCACGGGCTACCCTCCATTGTCTCCCTCTCGCCCTTGCTATAAAAGCAGGGTCGGCTCAAGGGGCAGAACTAGGCCAACAGGAAAACGCAGAGTTAGGCTGTCGACAAATCTTATTCTACTTTCTTTTACTGAGCTTCTCCCCGTCCTCTCTGTCTCTTCGGAAGCCTATGGCCGACGAGGAGGCCTAGAGGCTGAGCATTCCTTGTGGCGGTACAGAAACAGACAAGGCTAGAAGACAAAGCTCTAAGACACCAAGAGACTTAAGAGCCTAGGACGGTGTTGCTGTCATCTAGCTACATCATGGCCAACATTTCATTAGAAGATGTCAAGAACGAGAACCTTGACCTTGTAAGTCCAGGATGTTGAGATTTGAGTCTGCATGTGTTAAGTTTTCTTTTGATGGTATGAAGCAAATGTGATTGATTTGTGTGTGTGTGCGCGTGTTTATGTAGGAGCGAATCCCCGTCGAGGAAGTGTTCGAACAGCTGAAATGCACGAAAGGGGGTTTGACATCAGAGGAGGGCCAGAAGCGGCTGCAGATCTTTGGCCCAAACAAGCTTGAGGAGAAAAAAGAAAACAAGATACTCAAGTTCCTGGGATTTATGTGGAATCCTCTATCGTGGGTCATGGAGTGTGCTGCTATCATGGCCCTGGTTCTGGCAAACGGAGGGGTAATATCATCATTAATTCCATAATATTATAAGATTCATAACACAAATTCACAAATTAATTCAATTAAACACACATACTCACTCTCTCTCATGATCGTCATGTACTTATTAACAAGAATATTCTGAACAATGCAGGGCAAGCCAACGGACTGGCCGGACTTCGTAGGTATTATGGTGTTGTTGATCATCAACTCAACCATCAGCTTCATCGAAGAAAACAATGCTGGTAATGCCGCAGCAGCTCTGATGGCTAGTCTAGCCCCCAAGACTAAGGTGCAATTAATATTAATTTCTTCATCCGTATTCATTCTAGCAGCTCCATTTTATTTATTAATACTATAGCTCACCAAAGATATCTATATAGATAAGTGAAGTGCTTAATTATAATTTATAACTGCATGTAGGTCTTGAGGGATGGAAAGTGGGGAGAACAAGAGGCAGAAATCCTGGTACCAGGAGATGTGATCAGCATCAAGTTGGGAGATATCGTCCCAGCTGATGCTCGTTTGCTGGAAGGAGATCCTCTCAAGATTGACCAGGCTGCCCTCACCGGTGAGTCCCTGCCTGTTACCAAGAACCCGGGAGATGAGGTCTTCTCTGGCTCTACTTGCAAACAGGGTGAGATCGAAGCTGTTGTTATCGCCACTGGTGTCCATACCTTCTTTGGCAAGGCTGCCCACCTTGTGGATAGCACCAACCAAGTTGGACACTTCCAAAAGGTACGCATTCTTTGTCAGCAGTCACCGAATTTATGTAAAGTATTGTTTGATTCAGTTTTGAGTCCTTCAGTTCAAGACATTTACTACTTTGGTGTTGTCTTGACAGGTGTTGACATCCATTGGTAACTTCTGTATATGCTCCATTGGTGTGGGAATGGCGATTGAGATCGTGGTGATGTACCCAATTCAGCACAGGGCATACAGAGATGGTATTGACAATCTGTTGGTGCTTCTGATAGGAGGTATCCCCATTGCCATGCCAACAGTCTTGTCCGTGACCATGGCTATTGGGTCTCACCGCCTGTCACAGCAAGGTGCCATCACTAAGAGGATGACAGCCATTGAAGAGATGGCAGGGATGGATGTCCTTTGCAGTGATAAGACTGGTACCCTTACGCTCAACAAGCTTTCAGTTGACAAGAGTCTGATTGAGGTCAGAGATTAAGATAATATATATTGATTATTTGCTTATGGTCCTCTTTTTGTGATTAGTACTTATTCTGGGTGTGATTACAATTGCAGGTGTTTCCCAAGGACATGGATAAGGACACCGTGATCTTGCTCTCTGCCAGGGCTTCCAGGGTTGAAAATCAGGATGCCATTGATGCTTCAATTGTTGGGATGTTGGGCGACCCCAAGGAGGTACACAATTCAATCCTCGTCTGCAATCACCATTGAATTTTTTTCTACTCCTCATCTTCCAACATGTGGTCATTGAAGCAACTTAGCTTTATTATGCTTTAATGGTGTTTTTGTAGGCAAGAGCAGGAATCACTGAGGTGCATTTCCTGCCCTTCAATCCTGTGGACAAGCGCACAGCAATCACCTACGTTAATAGCAATGGCGACTGGCACCGGTGCAGCAAGGGTGCTCCTGAGCAAGTAAGATAGTCTTCTTGTACCAATATAGAGCGCATATTATTCCTGACATATAAGTATATCCGCCCCTAGCTCACTTTTTTAGCTTTTCAACATTGACGTCTAACTATTTCGCTCATCTGCCAGATTATTGACCTTTGCGATCTCAAGGGCGAAATGAAGAAGAAGGCCCATGCTGTCATTGATAACTATGCTGACCGTGGTCTTCGGTCATTGGGAGTTGCTCGGCAGGTGAATAACTTATAAGCATGACAATATGAATCTGGTGTTTCTTGTATCTCCAGAGAGATGAATTTCCTGACATAAGTTGGATCATGTGCTCTATCCATTTACAGACAGTTTCAGAGAAGACCAAGGAGAGCGCTGGCGATGCATGGGAGTTTGTGGGACTATTGCCTCTCTTTGACCCTCCAAGGCATGATAGTGCTGAGACTATCCGCCGGGCTCTGGAACTTGGTGTCAATGTTAAGATGATCACCGGTGACCAACTTGCCATTGGGAAAGAGACTGGTCGCAGGCTTGGCATGGGCACTAACATGTATCCTTCATCTACCCTTCTTGGCGAGAGCAAGGACGAGTCCATTGCCTCCATTCCTGTGGATGAGCTCATTGAAAAGGCCGATGGATTCGCTGGAGTCTTTCCTGGTAATTAAATCGTCGCTACAAGAATTAAAAAGGAAACAAATATATTCTAATTCACTGGTTTTAGACTTTCAACTAATGCATATATATTTGGGCATACAGAGCATAAGTATGAGATTGTAAAGAAGCTTCAAGAGAGGAAGCACATCTGTGGGATGACTGGAGATGGTGTGAATGATGCCCCAGCACTGAAGAGGGCAGACATTGGCATTGCAGTGGCTGATGCAACTGATGCAGCTAGGAGTGCCTCAGACATTGTTCTGACAGAGCCAGGACTGAGTGTGATTGTGAGTGCGGTCTTGACAAGCAGGGCCATCTTCCAGAGGATGAAGAACTATACAATTTATGCTGTTTCCATCACAATCCGAATTGTGCTGGGATTCATGCTCGTTAATCTCATCTGGAAGTTTGATTTCTCACCTTTCATGGTCTTGGTCATTGCTGTATTGAACGACGGGACTATCATGACCATCTCTAAGGACAGAGTGAAGCCATCCCCTCTCCCCGACTCATGGAAGCTCAACGAGATCTTTGCCACTGGAGTTGTCCTTGGTACCTACATGGCAATCATGACTGTGGTCTTCTTCTGGCTTGCATATAGCACCGACTTTTTCGCAGTAAGTGAAGCCCACTAAGAGATCAAAATGCCAACACTGAATTGATGATTAAAATCTAAGACAAATGCTAACAATTTCAACTATTTACAGAAAACCTTTGGCGTGCACCACATTGGGGAAAACCCAAAACAACTTAACTCAGCTATCTACCTACAAGTGAGCATCATCAGTCAAGCGCTCATCTTTGTGACTCGATCAAGGAGCTGGTCCTTTCTTGAACGCCCTGGTGTCATGCTTGTCGGTGCCTTCCTTGCTGCACAGTTGGTTAGTACCTTTCTCTTTTCACTTGCATGTATTGAAAAGTACTTAGTTTTAGTATATCTTTTGCTGCCTGTGATCACGATAACTTGCCTAAGCAATAGTATATCTTCTGCTGCCTGTGATCACCATAACTTGCCTAAGAAAAATTTGGTACTTTGTTCCGTAGGTGGCCACTCTCATTGCTGTGTACTGTAGTTGGGGCTTTGCCAGAATTGAAGGCATTGGATGGCGATGGGCAGGTGTCATCTGGATCTACAGCATTATCACCTACTTCCCTCTTGATATCTTCAAGTTCATAATCCGTTATGCATTGACTGGCAGGGCCTGGGATAATATTGTCCAGAACAAGGTTTCTATACAACTTCTTGACCCTCTGATTTCTTCTTAGCTCTATCTAGAAGTGTTATCCATTATACTATTTTCCTTCCCTTCATGACTTAATCTTGTTTGTGCATGTTTTGACTACCTATCAAGACTGCGTTCACATCAAAAAATGATTATGGCAAGGGTGAGAGGGAGGCACAATGGGCCTCAGCTCAACGTTCACTTCACGGACTCCAGCCTCCAGAAGCGTTGTTTCCTGGAAACCACGGGGAGCAGTCTGAGCTAGCTGAGCAGGCCAAGAGGCGTGCAGAAGTCGCAAGGTAAGAATTTGTAAAAGGGTATCCGAAACTTCTAAATGCCACCAGGATCCAAAACTTTTAAATGAATCCATTTTCATTGTGATTACAAAAATTTCATGATATCAGAAAGTGACTTGAGCAATCAACATGATGCTTCCTTCCTTGTATCGTTAACACTGTTCGTTTCAAGGTCCCCTTCGAATGTTCTGTACAAATCCACACATACGAGAATAAAATTATTTGAAGTATCTAATTACTGATTTGTACATATAATTAAACTTGCATTGATTATATATGCAGGCTGAGGGAACTCCATACATTAAAGGGGCACGTTGAGTCGGTGGTTCAGCTCAAGGGACTAGACATTGACACCATCCAACAACACTACACTGTATAGAAAATGGACATGGACCATGGCTGTATGTATATGTATCATATATATATATATATATATATATATATATATAGATAGGGTGCCATTGTGCCAAGGAAGAGATAGACATGGAGTGCTCAGGGAGAATAAGCTACAACTTATATATTATATGTATATTTTCTATTTTATTTTATGAGAGTAGAGAAGGTAAATGCTGGAATAACCAGATG
>NW_018921501.1:39879-202541 GCF_002207925.1 Prunus avium
CATACATGCATACGTACGTATATGTATATATATATATATATATATATATATATATTTATGTAATCCATAGTATAGACTGTATGGCAAGACTCCATTGTCTTATTTTCTTCCCCAAAAAAACTTCATTTCATTAAGGCAAATTTTCCTCTCAGTTCTTTTCAAAATGACTGGACTTTTTTGCTGATGCGACTCCACGTGGACAACAAAATGATTAAAAAAACTTACAGAATTATTTAAAGTATTTAAAAACCTAAACATAAACTGACAAATAATAAAATAAACTGGGGAGAGCGTTCGTTAAAATGAAAAGAGTTTATTGTCCAGCAATAATAAAATCAATTCAGCCTCCCCAAATCCCCTTCTTGTCAAATTGGTAATTGCAAAATTCACCCTTGCAATTGCAAAGGCAAACCATAGATCACATTCCACACACCAATCAACGTTTTTAAGCCTTTGGGGGCTTTTCTTTCTTTTTTGTTTTTTTAAGAAGCTTTTGGAGCTTAAAGACAAAAATAGAAAAAAGAGAGACATGTGTTAGAAGGCGATTGGTCCATGGCATGAGAGAGAAAATGTTCATTCCCGCCAGTTTTTTCCCGCCAATAGTCACGACATGTAGGTTTCCCCAAATCGATAGCCCCACAACCGCCAACATCAGTCCCTCCAACTTCGAAGCCCTCTTTCTCTCTGTCTCCCTCACTTTCCTCTCTGAGACTCCCATCGGTCACTCTCTCTGCTTTTAATCTTTGCATTACTCTCTCTAATGGCGTCTCCAGAACTCACAGACTATGAGCGGAAGAGGCTCGAGAACATTCGCCGAAATGACCAAATGATGGCTTCTCTCAAGCTCCATTCCATCGCTGCCCAAGTCTCTGCCTCAACCAAACGCCCAAGGTTCGCTCTCTCAATCTTTTTTTCTGTATGTACATGAAAATCACGATTTTCAGTAAAACCAGTTGCTAATTTCTGGTTTTAATGGTAGGGCTGAGACCAAATCGTACAAAGTATGTCCGAAGAAGCAACCCAAAACCCAGACCCCAATTGTTATAAGGCGTTCTTTACGTACAAGAGGTTTACCTCCCGATGCCAAGGGCCTTAGCGATGATGCTATCGAATCCATGGTCAGGACCTCAAAATCTCCGAGCCCATCGAAGGCATCGCCTCGCGACTTGGGTCCTCTTAGTATGAGAGATGCGTATAGTGGAGCGTCGGATCGAGCTCTAATTGAAGCCCTTTTGGGTATTGCGAACAAACCCCAACTGAGTGCTTCAGTAAAAGGTGAAATTGGGAGATTTGAGTTTTCCAAAGTTGAGAATTCGAGCGGTGCCTGTGAGGGAATAGACGGGCTTACTTATGGTTTGATTAAGAAGGAAGATAATGAAATTGAGGATGGTTTGAAGTCGGAGCCTTTGACTGAGGGCATAGATGGGATAACTTGCGGTTTGATTAAGAAGGAAGAGAGTGAAGTTGATAGTGGTTTAAAGTTGGAGTCTTTGACTCTGAATTCGGAGAATATAGCGCGGGTTGTGCCAGGGAGAATTACAAACGTGAGTTTTTTTCCTTGTACTAGTTCAAGAATGGTTGTGGTTGGGAATAAGTTTGGGAATGTTGGATTTTGGCATATTGATTCTAAGGAAGAGGAAGAAAGTGGGGTCTACTTGTATCATCCCCATACAGGTCCCATTTCAGGGATTTTGATTCAACAACATTGCATGTCAAAGGTAAGTTTTATCTGAACGTTTCGTGTATGGTTGTAAAAGATGGATATTTCTAATTTGATTAGTCCTTTGGTTTGTAGTAGATTGCCCAGAATTCTCTTGATAACTTGGTTTGAATGTTAAGAGAGACGAATCTATATGTTTCCAACTCCAATTGTTAAGGTTATAAAGCGACCCACTTATATATGCTTTAAAAATGTACGTTAAAGTTCTGTTATTTTCTCAGTTATGTCTGTTCACACATTAATGTTGTTTACCATGCTGAACTTCTGAGTAGTAACATAAGAAATGGAGTTTGGAAATGATGTGGTAGCAACTCCCGTTGTGAATGGCACTTTATCTCAATGATAATGGGCCCTTTTTTTGTTTCCTTTGAGGATGGATGCTTTCTACATGGGAAGATTTTGTTATGATGATCTACAGCATGTAATGGCTAACATATGCTCATTTTAATCTTGTTATTGAGATATGTCTCAAGTTTTGATGTTAAAGCTAACATATGATAATGCAGATCTTTACCAGTTGTTATGATGGATTTATCCGGTTGATGGATGCTGAGAAAGAGGTGTTTGATCTAGTACATTCCAGTGAAGAGACTATATACTCCATCTGCCAACAATCAAAGGATCCAAAATGCTTATATTTTGCTGAGGGTCATGGAGGTTTAAGTGTCTGGGATGAGAGAACAGGAAACTTCTCAAACCAGTGGTCTTTGCATGAAGACAGAATTAATTCCATAAGCTTTAACTCAGAAAACTCTAACGTCATGGCTACTAGTTCCACAGATGGAACAGCCTGCATCTGGGATTTGAGAAGTATTAATGCAAATAAACTCAAAACTTTAAGAACAGTTAGCCACAAAAGGGCTGTGCATTCTGCTTACTTCTCGCCATCTGGAAGGTCTCTAGTGACGACAAGGTGACTATATTGTGCTGTTTTAAACTTCAGTGGAATATTTTAGTTCCTGTCTGGAACATGTATGCTAGCTTTGGTTTCATTCATTTGCTTAACAAATACTGTTTGTTAATATAAGCTAAACAGCGATTTGAGAGTGCAAACATTGATTTTCTTGCTGAATATTTTTCATGAGATAAATCGGTAGGGTTGGTGTATATGCTTCTTTTTACTATGTAGTACTAGTAATGTTTCTCAAGGGTCTAATGTATCTCACGTAATGTGTATATGGTGATTAATGAAATGCGTTTAAGTTGATCTCACTTGTGGTGGGACTAATTTTCTAACCTCTTCATGCAGTATTGACAACACAGTTGGTATATCAAGTGGAGTTAATTTTGAGGACATATCAATGATATACCATGATAATCGTACTGGTAGATGGATTTCTTCATTCAGGTATGATTTTTACCAGATTTTGAAATGCTGATGTGACTTGTCTTCGCTTAATTCTTCTGCCTGATTTCTATCATAATCTGTTTTTCAATTATAACGTTTTCTCAGTTTTACATTTAAAAAAGAATATCTGAGAAGTCTTTCAATTCAATTATTCTGACTTTGGCTAGTGTTTAGCCTTATTCCGTACAATGGTAGTGATGCCAAGAGTAGATTCACCTTCTGAAGAGAAAGTTGTAGTGGTTGTGGATTGAATTATGTACCCTAACAAATTTATTTTTTGTTGGTAGTAAAATACCAAATACTAAATTTTGCCACCACGAAAAAAGAGGTCGGTTTCTGACAGCTGCTTTTAACACTGGAAACAGGGCAATATGGGGCTGGGACGATGAATATGTCTTCATTGGCAATATGAAAAGAGGTGTAGATGTTATCTCCCCAGTTGAAAGAAGAACAGTTTTCACTTTACAGAGCCCACACATGTCTGCAATTCCATGTAGATTTGATGTTCACCCCTTCAATGTTGGGATGCTAGCAGGAGCCACAAGTGGAGGCCAAGTTTACATATGGACGTTGGGCTGCTAGAATCATCTAGTTTGTTAAAACATGATGAATTTTGTACCTTGAGACAACAGAGGTTTGAAACGAAACCCATAATGAGTGCAAATTAAGCTTGTACGTTGATAAGCTTGTACGTTGATTTGTCACATGATATTTCTTTTCTTTTCTTGGAGAATCATGTAGTGCAAATTAAAATTATCAAAGTAAGTTTTTTTATTGATATCTCTCCCAATTTGGAGGCCATTGATGGCCGCCTTGCTCGCATGTGCCCAGGGCTATCCCACCATTAAAAGCTTATTCACCACTGGCTTGTACCCACACACACACACACACACACAAAATATTTTATTATGCTTGACTAGGAATTTTTTGTAAAAAAATTCTAGAACGTGAGCCCTTTTAGTTCGCTGACTAGACCCATTAAATCAGTAATACAATTAAAATTTGTGATTGATAGCTAAAACAACAGCTCAACTACAGGACTAAAAGCATACTGTTCGGCCCAAGTATAATTCCAATGATTTCTTTATATTGTAGAAGCCTCTTTAATGGTGGGATTGAACTCCCTCACTCTGAACTCTCATTGAAGAAGCCTCTTTAACTCCCTCCCAATTATATAACAACTTGAACAATATAAGGAAACTTCAAGGCGATTGCCCCAAAAAGGTTATGTAGAAACATGAAATACATAAGTACTCTCCCAAAGACCTGCTTAGATTTCATCCTCCTCGAATGGATCTCGTTCAGGGTAGTCACCAACCTGAAATTGCACTAGTCACATTAGTCAACTCCATGAACAAGTCATGCAGGAAATACACAAAGGCATTCAATAGACTGTTAGCAAAAAGGTTTGAAGTCAGAATTTTACAATGATATTACTTATCCGCTGTGAATGAATATAAAGAAACCCTTTCAATTAGGTCATTAAAAGCAATTTCATTTCACATAAGACACTTAAGATGGAAATGGTATGTGCACCAGAATGGTAGGAATCCAATTGCATTTAACAGTCATTGCTGACTCCACGATTTGCAATTAACCAAGTCATCATTGAGGAATAGTTCCTAAGCTAACTCCCCGCCTTAACCTTGGGTTCTTCTTCTAATGTATAACAGTAAAAGTCTTAATTTTTATTTATTGAAAAACACTCACACCTTCTAGATTAAATTGTCAAATATGACTCCATATACCGAATTTTACCTTAATCATTGACAAATTTCATTTATCACACTTTTGCAACAGTTCACAGTAATACAAAATCTACGAGTCCCTCTTAACAAAACTACCTGAGACATATCACTTAGTTATCACAGTTTGCAACATTGGATGACAGTCCATACCAAGAAGGATATAGGTGAACTTTCAGCTTATCCAGGGCTAAAAGGTGAGCCCCAAACTATTGTTCTGTTCATGAAGCGGTTGAAATACCACAGATGGGTGACAACCTATGAGCTAACAGCTCATATTAAACTTTAAAACAAACACAGTCCTGTTACTTGTGAAACAGCCAATCGAACCAAACAATAATATACTCCACATCTTGATAGGAAAATCAGGAAAAAAAATCATTTCGAAGTGTTCTAGAATACAAATGCATACGAACCTTTACTTTGTCTGGCCGAACGATTCCACCATGAAGTGGGGGGCAATTGAAATATCTTGTTCCTTTCACCCTATGATAATGAAGAAGAGGAATCTCAACCAAATAATATGTGGGGGCAATTGAAATATCTTGTTCCTTTTACCCTATGATATGAAGAAGAGGAATCTCAACCAAATAATATGCTGAAAACAGGAATGCAAATTTAAAATAGGCAATTCAAAAATGTCCACTCATGGTATAGCAAAATCACAACATGAAAGAATTTTGGTTCTATCAGATTTAGTAACATACCAAAGATCACCAACACTGTAATAGACACCAATTTCAAGAAATATAAGGTTGTATGTGCAGAATTTCAGAGGGAAGAATATTCGAAATTCACCAATCTTAGAAACTAGTTCAGTGACAAGAATGGATACTGATTGGATACATACACATATGGAGTGAGCCCTAAATTCTCCAAAGCATTTAAAATTGTATAATATGAGTTTAGATTCCATTATCTTTGTAACACATAACAATTAGTGTTTCTTTTTGCTCGTAGTGCACTGTAATATAATGTTGCACTGAATGACACAAACATGATTTACCAAACCTGATAAAAGAGAGAAAGAATGAAGAAAAGCATGCTGTAACAAAACATGTACACTACTAGCTAAAAGGAAGAACAAAAATAATAAAGTAGAAGGGAAAAAAAAGTGTATCTTTACTACCAGACAATATTACATGTTATCAACCAAAACCAGATGAGAAGCATCCACCAATTTAACACACACAAAACCAAGCGTCAACCAAGAATTTACTTTTTGCAGGTAAAATGAGAGTTATATATATTATTTCCTATGGGAATTTTCTCCTTGAGCAAAATATACTCAAGGGAATGGAAAAAGTGTGATACTCAATCAAAAGATAGCAGACGTAATATATTAGCTCATAGTCTAGCTTATAGATACTAGGCTCTTTTTTTTTTTGGTTGAACTACTCTCTATGTTGAATTCAAAGACTTAAAATTGAAATCTGCTTTTATTTCTTAGATATTTAATACATTAACCACACAAAAAAAAAATCACGTAAACATTATCTTTTACATCACTCTATGCAGGTTTCTTTTATTTGAACAAAACAATTTCTTCACATGCACTTTCTGTCCTCAACGTCTATCACTAGATGCACTCACAACAATAAATGATATTAACCTTGCTATGATTATTCTAAGGAAATGAGAAATTGTTAGGAACAACAGAACCAAGCATATACCATTTTTATGATTGGCACATGAGATGCCAAAAACAAAACATAGCATGAGTCAGGAGCTCACTTACATGCCATCATGCTTTCCCAATGGTTCATCATATTGAACTCCAATCCAGAAACCAGGAGCCAGAGATTCTGCCCGACCAACAAATTTAACAACACCTCTTTTATCCCCTGGTTGAACTTCACATCTATCTCCAACCTTCAGCATATAAAGTAGGAGAACTGAGGCAATCATGAATATTGTTTTACAATAAACACGAAAAGAAAATCCTAGTTAACACATAATAAAATATGAGGAAGATTTTGGAGAACCAAGAATGCTTTCAACTCCTACAAAAAATACACGCAAATAAAGAAAAATGATATTAACACATAATCCTATAAAATTACAGTTCAAGATACATCTAGAATGCTGAAGAAAATGCCAACTGCAACTGGAAAATAATCCAGCTGAATGCTTGAAACCAACAAGGTAAAGTTAATGACACAACATTACCTCATGGAAATTTAAATGCTACAGACTTTAAATCCTTCAGATCTTAAAAATATTAGACAAATAATTATGTCATTTCTTGACCAAAAAACAAAAAAATTATTCATTTTTGTAGTCTGTGGATGCGCCACAAAGCTAATTCAGTCAGTAGTACACTGTTAAACTATTTAAAAAGACAAACTGAGCCTTGCGGTTCATGCTTATGACCCAAGAACTACTAATACTTAAACAAAAAAGAAAGGAAAAAGGAAACAGGAAGCACCTTGATATTTACACAGAGATCTTCCATATTGTTCTCTGGTATCTGCGAACAAAATTTCATTAAACAAACTTCTGAACATCTCAGTTTGATTTGACACTCAATATGCATCTTAAAGGAATAAATAACATAGGTGATGCTTACTTTATTCTCAAAAGCTGATGGGTTCTGAGATGCCAATTTGTCCTTAAATTTTCTAAAAGTCCCTGAAACAAAACCACAAACATGTGATTACAAAAATAATACATAAAGAACAAATAATAACTATGCCCATTATAATCCAAACAGAAATGAAACCAACTCTCAAACAAAACTGTAAACATCTGGATTGAACCAAATACACTTCACAAGAATTATACACATAACAATATATTGGGTAACTTACCATCTCGTTTCTCATAAGCTTCTTGGGAAATAGTGTACTTCTCCACCAACGATGTGTCCTCAAGCCACCCACCAGAGGTCACCGATGAAGGGTCAAGATCTATAACATGTAGCCGGTAGCTTTCAATTTCAAACACACACAACCAACAATAATCACAAATTTAACCAAATCACAAATAACAAGAGAGAGAGAGTGTGTGTGTTTGTGCGTGTACTGACCCGTAGTGAGGGGAATAGAAGCCCAGGGGCTTGGAGTTGTCGTTCAAAACGGAGACTTGGGTGTTGGCGTCGTCATACAGGTGGATCGACATGGAATCTACAGAAGTGCCGCATTTACGCCATAGCTTGTCCTTGACGGACTCCACGGAGCTCTGTAGGGAAAAGCGGATGTCAGCAGAGAAGGTCTTGAGGTTCGAATGAGTTACACGCAACAGTATGGACTCGTCTCCTTCGATCTTCTGCAACCGAGACGCCATTTTCTTCAATGTGAAAGCTGTGAGCAGCTCTACCACTTTGCTTTAATCTAAGAGCAGTGAATTAGGGTTAGGGTTTGAGATTTGATCGAGGCTGAAGAAGAATTCACAGTGAGAGATTGTGCGAGTCGTCTCACTGTTACGAAGCTAAGCTAGGTTGGGATTCTGGGAAATGGAAAGGCGTCTGCTTGATGACAATGTCGTTTGTGAATCAGGTATAATAGACAATGTCGTTTGTACCCTACTAGATGACAAAATATTTAAGGGCATTATTGACTTTCACCTCTTCATTTCACATTCTAATACAAATAGGCATCGCAACCAGGAGAAATTTTTATAACAGAGAAATAAGGAAGTGAGGTTTATAACAACAGTCTCTCATTAATCCAATACAAGTTTTTCCCCTAAAACACACTACTACACCAACAAACTAAAAGATGTTAAATTACACCCCAAACTCACATCAAACTACATCAAAATAAAACAAAATAAATAAATAAACCAAGAACATGCCTTCGGAATTGGATCGTAGACGCTTCAATTACAAGTACAATCTATTCTGACAGAAACGATAAGCGATGTTGATGAAGGCAGAAACTAACTAAAATGAAGAACTGAAACTTCACCTCCAATCCCCTTACGTCAAAAGAGAATGAAAATTTTTTGCTTTCTGAACAGCTACTACTCACAATCAAATTTTGAATCACAACTATCCACTGTTTGTAAAACTAAGTGGCCATGGCTAAAAGCCTGAAAAGTACTTTACAGGGCAGTAGCAAGAAAACCTGCAAAAGAAACAAGCCTTTTGATGATTAATTCTAAAATGACTTTGTACATGAAATTTTAACCATGGCACAAAAAGCAAATGGAAAGAGAAATGGACAAACTCAACTCATGCCTACCTCAATGTGCAGGATTATATGCTCCAATCCATGGCGTTAGGGCAGTAAAAGTGTGTCTATCCAATGCTAATTTTCAAGCATGATCCAAGGCATGATAAATTCGGGAAGCTCGTCTTCGAAGTAATGGCTCCAACCGGAATGATGGAATTCCACTCTGCCACTTTTTTGCTTCATGCATCTCATTCCATGCTTGTACTATCTCATCAATTTTGAATCCCATACCTGTACAGAAAATGAGCAATTAAATGTCTAAGCTAGTTAAAGAAATGGCAGCAGTAGATCATTAGTTTCAGAGTGCAAAACTTTGAATTGTGTCACCTTCCAATGCATTATCATTTGAAGAGTGGTTTTTAACCATCACAGCTATATCTGTTGAAGAAGCCCCAGCAAGTCCAAATTTTTCAACTGCAACTTCCAAACATTCGTGCCATACAGGTAGCCCTAATTTGAATTCCACAATAGAACGCTCATAGAGCATGGTGCCCCATAGGAGATTTATCTGACACCTCATGCTTGTAGCCTGGTCTGCAGCTTCATGTTCTGATATGTCTCTAAAAATTCCATCCAAACCCATTTTCTGCAACTGGGATTTAACACTACTTGGACTGGAGAGTTCACTGAGACGTTGCTCTTCCAATTCCTCCCACAGCTGCATGCCTTTTTCCATATTGTCTTCAGCATAGTTATAAAGTCGTAGAACCTCTGTAGAAGGCCACGTCTCCAAATCAGCATTGCTGCTAATTGCATAATACCAAGAAAGTTTTGCCTGTTCAAACTGCTGCTGCCCAAGGGCCAGATAGCCTTCATAGAAGTCTGGTTTTATCTGCAGCGCTTCTTCATATCTCCTTCCTGCTTCTATGTATTCTTTTTGTGCCCAATCATATGCACTTTGGATATTTGAAATGATTGATTCTTTTGAAGAATCTTCTGTGAAATACACCTTCTTCCTTGCCCTGGCCATGTGAACATTTCCCCAGTTGAACAATGCTAAAGCTCCCATTTCTTGAAACTTCTCTCCTGCTATGTCAAAAAGGTCTTGGGCTTCTTCACTTGTAACTGTCTCCTCCATAGCCTCAGAATAAAGCTTCACTCCAAGTTCATGAAGATCCAAGTATGCATCAGATTCAATCCCAGCATTGTTCTTGAACAGCTGAGCAAAATGGATTATCCAATCCTCAACGCAAGGTGACCCCTTCATATCCTTCTGTTTTACCACGCTACCATTCTCAGCTACATTATTTTGCTGTACATCAAGCTTGTGTGCTTCAATTTCCAGTTTCTCAAAGAATGGATCCTGCTCAGGGTTAACTTCCACCACGTAAAGCCTGACAGAGCCTTCCGATTCTGCTGATCCTTCAGCCCACCTCAGCTCTTCATTACTAGTGATTGTAACCAAATCACCTTCTTGGTCTCTATATTTGATAAGAACTGCTCTTGAGCTAGGAAACCGATCACGGACTACCTCTCTCAGTTGCAGGAGGGTGCAATTAACTGGCAACTGAGCCCATCTTATATCCTCTCCAAATACCAATTTCACACTTCTTTTAGGCACTTCTTCCTTGGGACTACTGATTTTCTCCTCCACAACTACCTTGACCTCTGCCTTCTTTTCCTCAGCTATTTCCACAGCCTTCTTTTCTTCAGCTATTTCCACAGCCTTCACTTCCTCAGCTATGTCCACAGCCTTCTTTTCCTCAATCTTGTCCTCGGTCTTCTCGTCAATATTTTCTTCAGCCTTCTTCTCTTCATCTTTGTTGCCCTTCTTTTTCCGATTCTTCAATTTCATTACTTTCCCTGGTAGTAAAGCATGAGTTGGTTCAACATAATCTGGAGGCAGCTCAATTACTGTGTCATTCACCCTCAATCCCTTCTTCTCAAGTACACTTTTCACTCTTTCTGCAACCTCTGTTGCCGTGATATTGTTTGGCTCCATGCTCAAAACAGTACCAACATCTCTCAGAGCCAAATCCAACCTATTCAAAGCCTCATAACACTTGGCCCGCTTCAACAGCGCCTTACTGTACTTAGGTGTGACTTCAAGAGCCAAATTACACTCATTGATAGCCTTGGGGTAGTCACTCAGCCCCATCTGCATATAGCAAGCCGCCATGTTACTCCTAAGATAGGATACATCGATATGATTTCGCGGAAGCAACTTGAGGGCTTTCTCATATTTCAACATAGCTCCTTCATGGTCCCTCTTCTGAAACAACTTGTTCCCCTCGTCCTTCAGTTCTTGAGACATTGAAATGAAAACTGCTGTGTCCTTATCATAGGCTTTTGGGCTATTATCCCCAGTTTTGCTTTGATTTGGAGCCTCACCTGATTTTTCTCCTGCACTCTTCTTCTTTTTTCCACCTTGCTTCCCCATCATGCACTCAACAATTCATAAAAAATGTTTGAGCCAGAATGAAAACTAATACCTAATCTAACTACAGGCCTGAATGCTCAAAAACCAAGTAGCTGATCCAATTAAGTAAACAAGAAAACCAACAACTTATTGCAACCAAGTCCTTTAAACGAGAAAAAGCAATCCAAGCCCAAAAGACAACTCAATACAAAACCTTTAAAAGGTGACCAGAATAATTCCAAAGAACTCTAAACTTCTAGTTTCCAATAAGTACACTTTGAAAACAGATCCTCACAATTCAATCGTGTATTAATACAACAAATCAGAAAAAGACAAGCATACCAGAAGTAAATCTCTTTTCCCAGAAACGAATTCCACCCAAGACCTCCTATTGTGGGCTGAATTGCTATGAAAGAAGTTCAAAATCTGGAGCTACTCCCTTGAAGCTCAACTGGAATTTCTTTCAGCAAAATTTCAAGACACCACAAACTCAGAATACGAATTCCCTTCCCTCTAAATCAGGATTTGTTACTGCCCATCCAATAATAAACAAATCCCAATTCAGAGAGAAGCAACTGACGCTTTGCAAAACCAAAATTGTCGTTCTTTTTTCAGCAGAAAAACAAGATTTTGGTGAGAAAGAGAGAGAGAGAGAGAGAGAGAGAGAGAGAGAGAGAGAGAGACTTATCTGGGAAATGAATTCTCGAGAAGAGGCTCCGGGTTTCACAGGAGAAGCTCAGACGAGAAAATGAGAGAAAATCTGTGGGTGAATGGGATGTCAGGAATGGAAGGAAAAAAACCGTCCAATGTCCGTTGGCTCCTTGGTGATGTGTGAAGAGAAGATTTTCACTGCTAAACGTAAACGCCACAAAAGCAGAGAAGATTCTGATAATTTTTAATTTCTTTTTTTGTTTTCATTAATATATTATCAAAACTAAAAAGAATTAATGTTTAATATGGTGGGTCCCCCGTTTCCGTGAATTCCAAGTTTCTTGGGGATTTTTGATCCGTTTGCTACTCCAAGAGCAATCTGTTTGTGAGCTGCTTGGGTTTGCAGTTGGCTTCTGTTTGTCTGTTAGTTTTCTTCTACTTTTTTTTTTTTTTTTTTTGGGGCATTTGGATTGGGTGTATAGATTTTATGCTTAAATATATAAAATACAACAAACAAAAAAAGTCACCTTAACATCAGATTTCCATGTTCTAAATTTATGTAGTTCAACATTAAAAAACAAAAAACAAAAATTACTGTACCATTTTCTAATAATTAAGATATAAATCTAAAATATTGAGCAGTATCTAGAAGATAAAACACATTAATCTAGAAGCTTAAAAAAAAAAGTAGGCATAAATGAAAACTCTGGCAATAGTCATTTCCAAGAGAAAATGTATACAAGTGGGGAAACAGAGGGCATATAAAAAGATAATGTAAACAAACTGAAAAAACAGAGGGGATAAATATTTAGTGGAATTTGGAAACCCATAGAAAATGTATATATTCAATATAGTGGTTGTTGTGTGGGACCATTGTCATCTAGCTACCAATGACTGTTTGCCACGTGGCTTGCATGTGAAAAAAAGTAACGAAGGGTCGAGTATGGCGAGAACCATTCAACTGCCAATCACAAAGCAAAGTGTAGGGGATAAGAAAGACAGCCTGTTCGGGAAGCTGAAAAAAAGGTGGACTTGTGGACTTTTACAATGCGTGGCATGTATTCTAAGCTACCGGCCACCGCCAGCGTTAATGTTTGTTTGTTAGAATATTTGAGGATGAGGGTTGTTTGCCTTGTTCTTCTTGTTGTTTAATTTTTGCTGTAAATCTAGTCAACAAATTATTCCGAACCAACTTGAATTTGGATAAATGCTAAAGCCCAACCCAATCCAACCTTCTAAAATAAGAAGAGGTTGGGCTTTGCAGCCCCACAATTACTTAAAGACTATTGCCACGTCAACTCAGTGATTTGACAAGAACCGAACTGTCCACTGTGTCAAAATTACAAGTGAGCACATTACGCGGCGTCCATTTATTGGCTAGTCTGCGTGGAGGTGTTAAAACAACCACAGCAGTATTGCTGCATCACTTATTCTCCTTCTTCTTTGTGTTCTTCGTCTTCTTCTTGACGTAGCAATAGCCAAGGTTTAATACCTCTCCTTCTCTAACTTCTCTTTGGGTTTTGAGACATCTTTTTTTTTTTTAATCTCAAAAGGAACAAAAATATGAAGTTGGTAGTGTTTATTACTCAACTGTACGTTCTGTGCCACCTTGTCTTGGCCGATCAGATCTTCCCAGCTCACCTAGGTAATTACCCACTTCTCAAATCCATCTATTTCCCTCTCATATTTGCATAATTTCATTTTTTCATTGCTGAAATTATCTAAAACCCATCGTTGTTTTAGTGACACCCTTCCTTCTTTGATACAAAATCATGTCTTGCTTACCCAATTTAAATAGTTTTTTTTTTTTGGGTATCAAGGGGGCAGAAGCCCAGAATTTTAGTAAGTTTATCAACTACATGTATATATATATATATATATAAAAGCGTGTGTGTATTTGGTTTTTTAGTGTTACATCAATCGTTGTTAATCAGATGCTGAGCTTGAAAACATTGGTGGAATTTGAAAGTTGTTTGCACTTGAGTAAGCCTTGATTCAGAGGCTTAATGGTTCATATATAGGTTTCTGGGATAACGTAAATATGACGAATTTTCAGCTCAGCTGTGATTATTAACGGGATGATCAATTTGAATTGCTATAGGACTGCATAGAGATTTCTACTGGCTTGGCAATACTTCAAATTAAACCACATTGAATTGCTTTAAGTTAAGCTTAATTATTTAAATTTGTACGTAAAAAGCCTTTGTCATTTAAGTTACAGCTTCTAGCTTAGTTGAGTTTGAAAGCAGTTGAAGGGGTCGTAAGCTTGTTTAGCCTTTAGTCTGAAGGGCCAAACTTTGTTGTCATCAATTAGTAGAGACTGGAATCGGGTTGAGAACGGGTAGTTTGTGGAAGGCACTTTATTGGCAAACAAAGTATCAAGGAAAAAAATTTGAGTTGCCAAAAGGATTGTTCTTAGATATGCTGAAGTGATTCAGCTGTAGTCAGGTCAGCGTTGAAACTGACTGTAGATTGTAACATGAATAGGAATCTGTGTCTATGATTTTAGGACCTTTTGTAATGCAATCACGATCTTTACATTAGGATAATCATCTTGTTCTAGCTTTATTTTTAACTATAATTAGAAACTAGATTTTATTTATATGATTTGTTTGTTAAATTTGATATCTTTTACTGCAAAATAAATTTCTTTTTTCTTCTCCATCAATTGATGAGCAGGTGGCACATTTAGTCGCAGCTCTCGTGAACCAAAATACAAGATTGAATTCCATCCTGAAGACTCACCTTTTCATCCTGTAAGCTAAGATTGTATTTTACTTGTATTTATTGTTTGTTCCTATATGTATGTAGTTGTTATATTTTGATGCTTTGAAACTTCCCCGCCCCCGAAAGGAAAAAAAAAGTTTTTTTTTTCTTTAGAATATAAAAGTACATATAAACATTGATCCTCCACAAACCATGTTGATCTAATAATTGGGTACAAATATTGCAGGAGGATGGTCAAGAGTCTGTGGTTATGCCAAATAACAATGGACAAAATTTTATATGTTACTTGCCTAAGGTGGAGGAAGCCAAGAGTGGGAAGCAAGTCCTTCAGCATAATATAAGCAGCGTGATTGTGGAAACTGAGAAACGAGTTAAAATGAAGACACCAGATGAGCTGCTTGAAGTACTCAAGGACCAATGCTTTATCAGAGTAAGATTTGTGACATTAAAACTGTCTTCAATTCGTCCCATGGTTTTGTAGCACATAAATATTTTTCCTCTTACAATTAATTTAAAAAGCAACACATCTATTATTTTGGTTTTTATAAATAGATCAAATCTGGTGAGGGCGCCTACGAGTAAATTCCCTTTACTGTTGCTCATAGTTATGTAACCTATAAAACTACATTAGTAACCAGGTGATTATGCATTTACTGTACATTATGCTAACATAACCAACTCCTTTATGCAGCAAGAGGGTTGGTGGTCATATGAGTTTTGCTATCAGAAGAGATTACGGCAAATTCATTTGGAAGATGAGAAGGTATTCTCCCATGTCCCTCTCAAATGCTCACTTTAAAATATAATGTACTTCTATTGTTAGTTCTTATTTCTGATGCCTCTTTTGAAATATGTTATCCGCAGTATAACTGTATATAATGAGAGGAAGAGAACTAATATGCCTCAAATGTGTTAATAAGTACCACATTTATCTAGATGGTCTTGGGCTTTAATGTAGTGTTGGCACACTGTATTTGATGCATTCCCGTAAGTGTTAACTACTTAAGTATTAGGGTTGGTCCTGGTTGGGTAATCCTGCCTGTTCAATGTGTTTCTGTTCCTCCATCCTTGTAGTGGTTATAGTGGTATACGTAGTAGTTGCTGTGGTACAGGTAGTGCAGACATCGGTCAATTTCTTACATTGGTTTTCTTTTCCAACTTTTCAGGAATTAAAACCAGTTGCATTAGCATTATTATCGTCATCTTTTTAGATATTCTCATTTCTCGTTGGAACACTTCAGACCAATTGAAACCCGATAATATTAACCATGTAATTGGCTATTTTCGTCTCTTATTACAGGTGGTTCAGGAATTTATTTTGGGTATATATGATGCAGAGGCCACTGCTGCTGTCAACCAGAATCTTTCTGACATATCTAGACTTAAAGATCCACGGTCAAAAGATGCATACCAAAGGTATGATTTTGTCTTTATCAAAATGCGTTAGATTGAGTACAGTTCATCAAATTGCACGGTTCATATAGGTATCATGCTCACCAATATACAAATGGGACTACTTGTGATCTTACTGACCAACAACGGGGGACTGAGGTATTAAGTTACTAATTTATATATATAATGTAGTTTTTAATTTCCTTGCGCATCTCTTCTTCCCGCCCTTACTTTGTATGCATTTGCAGGTGAGATTTGTGTGCTCAGAGGGCAGAGCTATGATTAATTCAATTACAGAGATAGCCACTTGCAAGTATGCAGTTACAATTCAGTGCCCCACACTTTGCAAGCACACGTGAGTCTCCGTCCCTCCCCCTCCCTCCCCCACTCTGTTATGTTTTGTGCGCATCTTTTTTGTGGTGTTATGTTACTAGTAGCTCTAATGACTAGCTTTGACCCAACAGAGCATTCCTAGCAGAGAGACCAGTATGGCAGGCCATTAACTGTAATGTGCTTCCCAAGGATTACAAGGAAACCAAAGCAGAGGAAGAATCTAATATTAAGCAGATAGTTTTGGTCGCAGACACAGACAGTGAATCTCCATCTAATGATGTTTCGGATGAGTAACAATATATTGATTCGCAGAATCTTTGTGAATACCAGTGATAGTCAACCTAATGTATTCATGTATCTTCTGATTTCTTTTGCATTTCTCACAAGATAGAAACATATTCTCATTTCCTCTATAACGTTGTTGTCCCTTTAGGAGAAGGGATGTTTTTTTCTTCTCCGTTTACCCCTGCAGGATTTCGAAGAAGTTGAAGATGTTGGGACCAAATAAAAAACATTACATATATTCCACAAGCCGTGATATTTATTTACACTAAAGTTCAGTGTATTATTTGGCCCGCTCAAATTCTTACACATGCCTTTTGCCCAAGAAAGCAAACCAACCATAGAAACCAATTCTGAAACTCACTTTTACCCCAAATAAGCGCTTTCCGACATCAGAGATGGAAAAGAGCTTACAACGTAAGGCCATGTTAATGTCACAGCTGGCAAGCCATTTCAAAGAAAAAGTTGTCAAAAAACAAGATAGAATTGACATAACACAACAAAATGCTTTATTAGTTATACTAATTTGGTACTTAATCGATTTCAAAATATTTTTTTTGGTTACAATTTCAAGATAACTTTCAATTTTGTACAATCTTACATTTAAAAACTGAAATCACATTCTTAATATTATGCGTAGTTTACTCTATTAAATGGTTAGATTAAAACTAGCGATTTGCATCGAGGACGATCGGGCTACACAAACGACATGTCATTGATATTAATGGGAAAAAGCGAAAAAAAACGGTGTTAGATGTCGTTGGGATAAACGACAGATATATAGCAGCATTAATCATCTGGAATGCCAATGGTAACTGTAGAGCCATCACCACAACTAAGTCTAACGCCTATACTGTTTTCATATATACCATTCATTATATATAATTTACATAGAATCTCCCTTGCTTATTATCAGAGTTGTGCTCTTCTCATTGGGAAGATGATGGTCTCTCACTATTTGCCTGCCGAGTCCAGCAGAGCCAAATACTCGTTTATGGCTTCACCTTCTTTGGTAACTTCAAGGTCATAGTCCGATAAAGCGTCTCCTTGCGCTAGTTCACCAGCAAGTTCATCTTCCATCTCAGCATCACGCTCTCCTACTTCACCAGCAGTTGAAGGACCCCCAACTTCACCATTTTGATCAACGTTATTATTCAGCATTGAAACAAGAGAATTTGCAATGTCATTAGCAGCATCAGTCGGGATATTGTTGCTAGCAGCATTTGTGGGGTTTCCTGCATTTTCTGAGAGCAACTGCTGCAATACTTGCTCCATCGTCCCCCCAGCAGCCTGAAAAGCTTCAACCACTGCATACCAAGTTTAACATCAGAGCCTAGCTACTTCTCAACCTCGTGGAATATTAAGAAATTGGACATTGCTTTCTGACAATGATAACAGTCTACGACAAAGTTCGATAAAAATGAAATTGTGAGGGTGATTTGGCCAATATTAGCTCTAAATAATAACAGGTAAAGTCAGTATCTCAGAGAGATAGCGGGGTATCTAAGTAATCTAAATAGAAAACATAAACATAAGAAACCTCCATAAAACATGCTAAAAACATGGTTCTGCTAACAGGCCTTTGACAAGTACCTCTTGATCTTTCGAAGCCCATGCCTACAAGCGCTTCAACTGAAGTATTAACTGCTTGGCTCTGTCGTTTCCTTTTCCTCGACTCAATATATACCTACAGGTCAGACAAAGTTAGTAATGTTGAAAATGTCTAATTAAATTAAAATAATAATTATATAGAAATACGCAGGTGACCTGTATGGAGGAATTAGTTTCTGGATTTGTCAAATCATCCAATGCCTTCTCAGCGTCATTCTCATTTCTTCTAAGCGCTTCAGCAGCAAGCTCCTTCTCAAACCTGCAAAGTCAAGCAACTCATAGAATGAACAATGACAGGGGCTCATGTTTATGGACATAAATTATCTTGAGCAGACTGCCAGTGAACCATCATTTTGAAACAAGCATGCCCTTTCAATTAAAGAATGATGAACAACTTGTCTTGGCTTGCGTACCCAATGGAGACCAATTGATTCAATTTCTGGAGATCCACAGCTTTCTTCAAAGGCGTTGTCCCATACTTCTTTTGCTCCCTGCCAATTTGTTGGTTTAAGTAACAGTACAAACAGAAACTCAAAGAAAAATCGATCTTAGAAAGGCACCCACATAATTTCATCTCGTCGCCGAATATCTTCTTCCCGTTTTTGGGCTCTCTTGGCCTTCTGCTCAACAAGAAAATCAACAGCACTAGAAACATCTTGATTGCTAATCCGCAATGCCCTTTTTGCATCTCGTTCTCTAAACCCCATGCTCATAACAAGTGATAGGGCTTCATCTGGCACCTGTAGCTGGTATCAACAACCAAAAATGTACTCAGGTGCATGTTGCAACATAGATGTAGAGATGGTAGGTTACTTGGATCTTGTTGAAAACTACTGGCATCACCCAGAAAAGTGAGAGATCAGGAATATCAGCACTTTGCAGATGTAATTTCAAACATGGTGTGGCAGTTCAGAAATAATTGACTGCAAAGTTTCAGTGCAACTTATGCATACAGAGTTCCAAAACAACCTAGCCAGGCAAAGCTAATCCTTGTGTGCATAATATGTTTGGCACCTTCCTTGTAATTCAACTAACCTGGGTGAATTTGCCTTGTGCAGAAGCTAGCACCTTCCTTGATTTCTCAAACTGACCACTGTGATACGCCACCACCCCTTCCAGCAGCTCCAGTCTCAAATATCTATGATGAGAAAACGAATAAGTGATTAGACCAAAATTATCCTGAGTCGTTCCGAGGAACATTCAGATCAAATATGCCTAGCAGTAAAAGTGCTCACAGTGCAAGCTCTGGGAAGCGGCCTGCCTGAAGGAGTCTGACACGAGAAGAGTCCTTTCCATGAGCTCGTTCAATTCCTTCTCTGGCTTTCTCAAGGCGAACTCCTGCCACTGAGAGCCAGCTGATGTCTCGGAGCATGAAATAGCACCAAACCATATCGATTTGCAGTATTGGAGGATTGTCAACAAGCTGAAAGCAAGTATGCGGTCAAACAGAAAAAGATATTATACACCGATATTGAAGTATATCTAAGAAAGAGAAATGAATCTTGATATATTTTGATGTCAAAGTTACATGGAGGCCACATGGAACTTGACAACAATATGGCTCAAAGTGATAATGATAAATCTTCAATACGGCTCACTCACCTCTATAACCTTCGGGTCAGAAAGAGAGAAAGCCTCCTACAATAATGAAATAACCACACGTGGATTAAGCAACACTCTTAGTCACAGAATCTTTTCTGGCTGCATACTTCAATATATAATAATTTGTTTACTACAGAAACATGTCCAAAACTGATATAACTAGAATTGGCATGGCATAAGGCATATAACATGAGATATTAGGCCATCAAATCAAAAGATATCTTTTATCCCAGGGTTACAGATCATATATCAAATTATCAATTGCAACAGGCACTAGGAACTGACCTCTCCCATGGCAAGCACTTCTAATGCATCTTTATAATTTTGTCTTTTAATTAGTTGTTTTCCATTTGTATGAAGCATCAGGCCCATCATGATTGCCCTGACAAATGACAGTTCAAATCTTTAAAATTAAAATGTGACTGTATGCCATTAAACTTCTCACAAAAGGAAGTAAGTGCTTGGATCAATTCTTGAAACCTAATTTTCTATCATACCGCTGATCAGTCTCAGATCCCAACTGTACTTTCTTTCCACTTTGATCTTCAAGTACTATATTGAAGTCTTCAATCGGCAATGAACCATCTGCATGTCTCTTGGCCAATGCAGTGGCAGCTGCCCTATTAAGGTAATAGGTACATTACCAAGTTAAAAGTGGAACATAGACATAAACAAATCAATAAAATAGGCCAAAATGTGCTATGCCCCGCTGATATAACAATCGGGGACCATTATCAGTGCCAGATGATAGAGGATCACTAAGTCAATAACTTCCTTATTGGAAGGTATTTCACTACCTCTAGCTCAAAACTATTCACTATTTTACTAGGTCCAAACCTGCATTCTCAAGAATAAAGCAGCCTATATGTCCCTAGAGCACTGTTTACAAACTCTATAATATTGGTACATCCAATCTTTAATTGGGTTACAAAACTGACCTTTTTTACTAACAAAAGGTTACAGTTCCTGGTATTTGCGAAGGACTCATTAGCTTGGATAGGAAGAAGCAGAAGAACAAGAAGAAGAAGAAGAAGGCTTATTTTGGATAAAATTTACACCTTTTTGACTACCAAACACCATGAAGTCACAAAACTGAGATTCAAATTTTCTTTTTGACAGAGTCCTCAATAACCAAAGAAAGACAAGATGAAAACACCAAGACGGAAACAATCTTCAGAAGTTCACTGATATTTCAGTTCAGTTTTCGCATAAAAGTGCTTTAGCAATTCAGCTCCAAAATCATATTGTCCCTCTCCAAACCTTGATTTTCGTTTTCCATAAAAAATAACAAGACGAATTAAATTCAAACAGAATTTGCTTCATCAATCCGAAACAAAATACACGAAGTAGATAGTTCGGAAGAACCAATAGCCAAACAGAAAACCCCAGATATATAAAAACCGATTCACAATGAACGGATTCTATTATCAAATTAACTAAAATAAGCACATTCTTCGTCAAAGGTCTGTGTTTTTATAAAAATTGAACAAACCTATGATCGAGAAATTAAAACGAACTGCAAAAGCCAAAAAGAAATAAAGTGAAAAGACTCACTTGACTCGAGCCAGTCTGCGAGAGCGTTCGTCTTCAGCCAGCAACTCCTCCTTCAAAGACTTGCCCTCTTCAGCACATACCCGACTAGCAAGAATCTTGGCGTTGTTCTTGATACCCAATTGGGCCAACTTCTCGTTTCCATCGCCGTCTTTCAAGACTCTTCCTGCGCATATCAAATTGATTGAGTTGCTCTCGCAGTTTGATCGCTTTGCAACCTCTTCTCTCAACATGGGTACGGTCCAATCCTCCAATTCAACCTCCAGCACACCCGCCCATGTCCCTGCAATCTTTAGCTTCGCCATGAGCAACACAGAGAGGGCTTAGGACAATGTGGGGCTTTCAAGAAAACGGAAACGGGGTATATAATATAGAGAATTTCTTGTTCATCAAGGCTTAAACTTTCCACCTTGGTTTTGTGTTGGACTGGACACAGTAAGTAGGACTCTATATAAAGATGGGACTTTACTTTGTATAAAGCTACAAATATAAGATATAAGAAGGGGGAAAATGAAATATTAAGAAAAGGAAGAAAGAAAAAATTGGTCCTTATTAGAAGGAAAAAAGGAAAGAAAAAGTTGGTCTTTAATTCTTGTATTTAAATGGACAGATGGAGAGGGTATATTGGTGTATTATATGCTTTCAGTTTTCATTCACAGTTTTAACTTTTAAATGGGAGTTTTTCTAAATTATAATACTCAGGGGTAGAGAATAGCAATAAGCACTAACAAGTGGCCGTTGGCAAAATGCTTGCTTTAGGAAGGGCCAAGAGGAAAGAAGAAAAGAAAAACATCATAGTGATCTGCACTTACAGAGTTATATGCTTCCCAAACTCTGCGTGTCAACATCTCTCACTCGGTAGTAATCAAACTTCAAAGTCCACCAGCAATGGCTGCCGGCGGCGGTGGCAGCAGAGCAGCTAAGAGCACCGCCAAAGGAAAGGCCAAAAACAAGAAACGACACAACAAGAAGCCCCTCAGTCAACACCACCTCGTAAGTCTCGTAGCCACCGCCACCTCACTGGCCCACTCCTTCCTCTCCCAAAACGACCTTCTCCTTCTGCCCTCCCAAACCCTAACCCTAGAAACCCTTCTCTCCTCCACCTCCACCTCCCTCTCCACCCTCCTCTGCTTCCCGAACCCTCCACCGCAACCACCACTACGGCCGCCACCACCACCACTAGAATGCTGGTTCAGCCGCTTCCTCTCCGCCACCTCCGCCAGCAGAAACTTCGACTCACTGTGGTCCCACACCTTCCGCATGTCTGAACACTCCTTCTCCATCCTCCTCTCTCTCCTCTCCCCATTTCTCAACTCCACAATCCCTTCAATTCCACCCAATTTCGTTCTCGCTGCTGCAATTTACCGTTTAGCCCACGGCGCGAGCTACAAGGCGGTGGGAAGGCGCTTCGGGCTCGACTCGGTGGAGGCCTGCCGAGCCTTTTTCGCCGTCTGTAAGGCGGTGAGCGATAAATTAGGTAACTTGTTCGAGTTCCGGTCTGATATAGCCCGGATTGTGGGGGGTTTCGGGTGGATTTCGCTGCCGAATTGTTGTGGGGTTTTGGGGTTTGGGAGGTTTGGGGTTGGTGGTGAAGTTTTGGGGCCAAACGGGTCTTTGTTGGTTCAGGCATTAGTGGACTCTGAGGGGAGGTTCCTTGATGTCTCGGCCGGATGGCCCAGCGCCATGAAACTCGAATCCATTTTCCGTCAGACTAAACTTTATTTGGGTGTAGAGGAATCTAGGGACTTGCTGAATGGTCCTGTTTATGAGCTTGGTAATGGCAAGGCCATTCCTCAATACATATTGGGGGACTCTTGCTTCCCTCTTTTACCATGGCTTTTAACACCTTATATAAGATCGGATGAGGCGGATAGCTTTGGTTCATTGGAGAAGGCGTTTAATTCGGTACATAGTCGCGCAATGGGGTTGGTTGACACCGCATTTGGGAGGGTTCGGGCTCGGTGGCAGCTTCTGTCTAGGCAGTGGAAGGAAGAGTGTGTCGAGTTTATGCCATTCGTTATTGTTACAGGGTGTCTGCTGCATAATTTTCTCATCAAGTGTAGCGAGCCCATGCCAGATGACAATGTGAAGAGCTTAAGGGAGGAGGAGCTTCCTGTTTTCCATGGACAGGTGGATGAGAGTGGTGAGAGGATGAGGGATGTACTGGCCACCCACCTGAGTCGGGTAAGCCTGAGAAGATGAATTCTTTGATTGCGCTTGTAGTCGCTCTTACTTGCTATGATAGATTAGCAGTGCTGCTTATTAGATGCTGGGAGAGAATTTTTGGATGACTTGGAGCCTTAACTCTTGATTGGTATGGTCTGCTTCCACCGCATTATGTATGTGCTTTTGTATGTAATGTCTCATTTCATCACTGGATGAAATTGACATGCATATGATATGCATTTCTAAGTTTTGTGTGTAAATAGACAACGAAGACCATGAATGTTACGGCTTCAACAAGTAGTAGTAGTAGTAGTGTCATATTTCATCACTGGATGTGCTTATTCAATCAAATGTCTTTCAATGGTATGCGGGTGATATTGTTATCCTGTTTCTGATAATGCTAATTATCTGTGATGATTTGCCTGTTAGTTGGGCAAAATCAGCACAATTTTGGGATACATATTAGCATATTTTGTGTTGAAATCTACTCTACTGTCTACTAAATAAGAACAAAGTTTGAATACATGTATTCATTTAGGACTAAGGATTGCCTCTCTTATGGCGACCTCCTCAAACTTGTTAATGCTTATTAAAAAGTTCATCCCTAAGCAATGTCACTGAAGGAGTGCTTTCTTTGGCAGATTGGGTGCCTTGATCCTAATTTGCATCTAAAGTATGTTAAGCATCTGCATAATCAAGCTCTCAACCACTGCTCTGTCTTGGAAAATTCACGCAGCCAGAACCCACAAAACTCAACTAGGAAAACATTTATTAAAAACTATACTATGAGGTTACTATATATATATATATTATTAACAGAAAATTTGTGTACACAAATTAACAAAGATGATGTGCACTTGTATTAGTTTGAACTTTGAAGTTGTAATGGTCAATATGGGGATACAAAGTCTGCTGTGAAATGTTATCCCCTCAATCACAAACCAGCCAGACTCTAACAGCATCCTTTCAACTCCAACGCAAGATTAGAGGCATTTACATTGCTTATGTAAGTTGAAGGGTAATTCACGTATAATCTTAGAAACTAAAGTTGCAGCTTTGCTGACCAAAGGCTTTAGTGGCACAGTTTAACCAGCAAGATAGAAGTCCCCTGAAGCCTGTCTGTGAGACTTCACCTCCCCGTCGTTGTAAAACTCTTATGAACTCATTTGCACTCAAATCACCATCGCCATTTGCATCAAACACATGGAATATTATGTCAATCACATTGTTAGGAACAGAGATGCCGCATACCTGTATAAGCAGAAGTTAATCGTCATCATAATAATAATCTACTAATGATCAAAGAAGCTACCTAGAAATAAGAGATGTGTATGTTATGTACTTGGGAAGCGGCCCTCTGGAGATCTTTTTTTGTCAACACCCCATTCACTTCTCCGTAACTGAAAATGGCAAGAGAGAAGGACTGCAAATTCTTTCGAAGCTCTGCAAAATCTACAAATTCCTTATATGTGATTTTTATGTCTTTGAGACGTGGATCGTTGTCCAATTCGTCAACCCGATCAAGCAACTTGTTTGTATCACTGATATCAGCAGATGCAACCAAGGACAATGCGAAATCTTTAGCTGATATGGTTCCTTGTTCTTTGTAGTCGTAATGAGAAAACTCCAAACGCAACATCTTTCAAATTCAGAAATAGATAGCAGAAAAACAAACGGGAAAAGATCAGCTGACTGCAAGAGGAAAAAAATAAAGTACGATAAAATGACAAGGCCCTGAAAAAAACAAAAGACCACGTACTTCACCGTGTAAATCCCTGAAAAACTTAACAAATGTTTCATGTTTGAGACTTTTTTTGCCATCTTTGCCAAAGAAGTGCTCAAGTAGGCCTCCGTCTTCTACAGAAACTTTGAGCCTGTGGCCGTCCTTGTTTTGTTTGCTTTGAGATCTCATCAAAGACATGACTTTATTAAACTCCTCCCTATCAATGTCTCTGTTAATAATACACGTAACAAGTTAGCTTTCTATCAGAATCAGCTACACATGAAAAGATGTTTTTACTTATAACTTGACCAGAGAAGACGATAAAGAATGTAAACCCACCCGCTGTTGTCAAGATCAAACATTTTAAATGCCACCGTAAAGCTTGCCTCGGGGATGCTGAGGAGGGTGACGAAGAAGATGAACCTGATCACATTAAGAATGAAACGAGTATGACGTTTTTAGATCATAACAAGAAGTTTCAATTAGAGTAATTGAGTGTATTAGCGCGCTACTCACTCGGGAAAAGAAATGAGGCCGTCACCGTCAGTGTCGAAAAGCATAAAGAATTTGGAAGGAGCACATTGCAACTGGCCAGGAACCTTCTCCCCTCTCAAAGAGCCCTCTCTGACACGGGTTGATTCAGAGGGAGGAAATACAGGAACAACTGCTCTCATCAGGTCTGCCGGAGTCATAAACGCCTCTCCTGCTGGGTTTTTATCCGATGCAAAGTACTCAAATACCTGAAAACCACAACACAAATATGTAGTGTTGCCCAACAAACTATCTATCTAGTTCAAATCTGACACCACAAACATATAACTTTGCAATAAATCAATTTTGTGAGGAGTGCATGCTGCATACCTTCTCAGGAGGACTTTGATCTCTGATCCGTTTTTCGTACATAAAGAAAACTCTTCTCCTATATGAATCTGAGACAAGATCTATTAGGGTAAATACCTTCTCCATACATGTACCATTAATTACTTCATTATGCATACACAGATTAACCTAATATCTTCTACATGTATTGGATGTGCAAGACATGAAACTTGAATAGTAGGGTATTAAACAGAACAGAAACATGAGGGAAAACACGATCTATAGATCAAGTTAAGTTGAAGAAAACAATGGAACAAACAAGGTACCTCCAAAGAGGGAAAACTGAGCTTTATTTTGGTCATCCCCGATTGCCCATGCCGTCGCCTCTTTCGGACAATTATCAGCAAAAGACACAAAGGAGTTCGGATCCAGATAAGAAGAAGACCAATAAGAAAAGCCTATACTGGTCCCAAGAATCAGAACCCCTGAAGAAACCGATCTCAGGAAGAAATTAAAAGTATCTTCACTGGAGCCTGATCTGCCGTTGTAGTTGCCATCATAGCCAAACCTACCTACTGATGAGCTGAGTGAAGAGGAAGAAGAAGAGGAAGAAGAAGAAGAAGAAGAAGAAGAAGAAGAAGAAGAAGAAGAAGATGAAGAAGAAGAAGATGGTGATGATGAGACAAAGGAAGGTTGTGATTTGTTGAACAACGGGCGAGAGCTGAGGCGTTGAACGTCAAAAACAACCCGGTGTACAGACCGTGAGGATTTCCCCCAAGAAAACATACTATGATTCTATGGCTAGGGTTCTACTGTAATGCTGCTAGTTAATTCTAAGTTCTAACAACGTTACGCACAGAAGGAATTAAATTAATTGGTGAGTGAGATTCTTCTTCTTCGTCTCAGAGGGTAGCTGAGGAGGTTATAATGAGGAGAGAGTGAGAGTGAGAGGGAGAGAGGATGGTACGGAATTGAATTGATTGAGTGAACGGGTACGGTTTTGAAGCGGGAAAGGCGGTGCCTCCTGGCTTTGACTGAATCTGCTTGTAACGGTTTTTTCAAAAGTTAGTTAGTGGTTGTCATGTGATTTGGGTCTATTTACTTGTTTTCAATGGAACTTTCACACTTAGGTCGATCAGATGGTTACAATTATTCCTGGATTTTACGTGATGTAGGACAAGATAGGAGTCTGAGTATAATGGAGAAAATTAAAGAAAATAAAGCGGTAGAGAATTAGCAAGAAATTACGGAAAATAAACGAAGTTCACACTCAACCATTAATTATGTCCTGAAAAATATAGTAATAAGGTGTATCATTAAGATTTTTGGGTTGCTTGAACAAACTCAAGGAATATGATTTTTGGCAAGGTGTTAGATTTTATTTCCTTTTTCATTTTGTCTGTGGTTTAAGTTTTAGGATATTATGTAAATTTCCTAAACAATTAAGGTTTATGTAACTTTACAGTTTTGATATTTCTTACTCAACTAGGTTTCTTAGTTTAACAACATTCCTTAAATCTTTGAAAGTAGAACAAGGATATCATTTTCCTAATATATATTTTACTTATTAAGGAAGTCATAAGAATATATTGGAACCGACCATTAAGATTTTCTAGGTTTATCAAGATTTACGTTTACGGTGAATTCTAAAAATACTGATAGATTTTAGTTTATGTACTTGGAAAGCCCATTATGTAATGTACGCCTTTTTTCTAATTTGTGATTGAGATTGCACTTTGGAATCATTCATATGTAACATGTTTGATAAAGTATTGTTGATGAATGTATTAGTTACGAAAGTTGCGAGAAACTTACAACTTCAGTAATAGCATATTTTTCTCACATATTCCACATACTGTTACTGTTAATTGGATTTCTGCTGTAAGAAAAAAAGGAAAGAAAAAAAAAATTTGTCTGGACTCGAAGGCTGGCACAGGGGCGGTCAATTAAGATACAGCTCTTTGCTGCATTCCCTGTTCAGGTTGATGGGGAGCCTTGGTTTCAGCAACCATGTACATAATATTCAAAGTGTATAGCTGGCCGGCTATACTGTTTAAATATATGTTAATATTTAACTATTATAGCCGTGCGGTTATACGTTTTAAATATATTCAAATATTTAATGAGTATCGCCGCACGGCTATACTATTTAAATATATTTTTATTTTTATTTATATTTAACGCGTATAGCCGACCAGCTATACCAATTAAATATATCCAAATATTTTACGAGTATAGCCGGGCGGCTATACCTTTTAAATATAGGAATATTTAAATTCGTACAGCCGCGCGGCTATACGCTTTAAGTATATTCGAATATTTAAATTTTATAGCCGCTCGGCTATACTATTTAAATATATTTTAGGATTATTCGTAGCAATGGTCCCTCAACTATACCCCAAGTTACACTTTGGTCACTCAACTCAAATATTAGTTGCAAGATCACTCAATTAGGTGTTTTGTTGCACCGTTAGTCATACTGTCAAGTCTCTCTAACGGTAGGGACTAATGGTGCAACACAACACCTAATTGAGTGACCAAAATGTAACTCTGAGTATAGTTGAGGGATCATTGTTACAAATAATCTTAACTGAAAAGTCACATTTGCCCATCAATAATCTAAGACATGCTTGTCACGTCATCATTTTAAACAGAAAAAGTAACAGACTTGACGGTAGGACTAATGATGCAACAAAACACCTAATTGAGTGACCTCTGCAACTAATATTTGAGTTGAGTGACCAAAATGTAACTTGGGTTATAGTTGAGGGACCATTGCTGCGAATAACCCATTATAATATTCAAAGTGTATAGCCGATCGGCTTTACGGTTTAAATATATTTTAATATTTAAATATTATAGCCGGTCGGCTATACATTTTAAATATATTCGAATATTTAACGAGTATAGCCGAGCGGCGGTACTATTTAAATATATTTTAATATTTAAAGAGTATAGCCGTTCGGCTATACGCTTTAATTATACTCGAATACAATTAGCGCTCGAGAAACCGAAAATAAGAAGTGGAAAAGCCGTGCTTTCCCTGGATTTGGGTTTTGCTTCTATTCCTACACACTGAACTTTCCCTCTCTGCGTGGATCAAGCCAAGGCTAAGGTTTTCTTTAATCGGTGCGATCCATCTCCATCTCCACGGAACGTCACTGTAAGTTCCCTTGTTTTTTTTCAAAAACTTTCACTTCTCATTTTCTGAAATCTTCACAGTTCAATGTATTTATTGATTATTATTTCAAAATCGAGACACACATTCACATATGTATTCGTAGTTACATATTGGAATGTACGTACGTATGTTATGCTTTGCTTTTAGACTATTCCTTTTGGTTTCCGAGAAATTGGAATAGAAAGTGAAGTATGAAGCGGGTTTGTGTGTTGCTTTGGTCTCTAAAGATGGAGCCTGGAGGTGTTTTGTTTTTCCACAGGACTGTCATTTAAATCAAAATATCACTAAATTATGATACAACTGTGGTGGACTTTGTATTTCCTTCATGTTTACATGTATTTTGTATCTGGCTTTTATCTCTGAATTTTGATATGAAACTAAGTGCTTTGTATTTGGAATGATATTTGTTTTACTTGCGAAACGTTTTCAGTTTTTTATAGATTGAAGCGGTTACAGTAAGTAGCACCTATCAAAAGCATTGTTCGACTTCGATTAACTAGGATGATGTTATTGAATGATGAAACCATATTGGAGGATATATGAGTTTGAGCCTAATTAAACTGGGATTGGGCAGTTTGATGCTTATGTGAATGTAGATTAAACAAGTAGTCATTGAGGATGGATGATGATGGTGACATTGATATTTTTTTCTCCAATTGGAACAACAAGAATCCAACTGATGGCCTTTTTATTGTCTCTTTCCTTGTCGCTGCTCTAGTTCGAATTTTGACTATAGCCAATGGAGGAGAAATATCAATCTAAGTTGGATGAAAGCAATAGCCAGGTCAAAGAAAAATCCAAGGGCACGTCACAAAGTTCCTATAGCTCCTCATACTTGGGTTTTAGAATCGGTATCTCGTGGAAAGAACTTGAATTGCTGTGTATGCTTAAATTCCATGAGCCCTTCTCAAACTCTTGCCCTATGACAGCTTCAGACAGTTTTAGTCACCATTGCAGTATTTGTGGTGCAGCGGCTCACCTAAGCTGCTCTTCTAGTGTGCGCACAAGGATTGCAAGTGTGTATCCATGATGGGGTATGAGCATGTGATGCACCAATGGGGTGTCCGTTGGAATGAGGCAACAGAGAGATCAAACTGATGAAGCTTCTTTCTGCAGCTATTATGAAGAGCCATGTAGTGGGTCTTTTCTTGGTGGATCCCCAATATGGTGCTGCTTGTGGTGTCAAAGGCTGGTACGTGTGGATTGCCACAGTAGCATGTCCAATGACACATGTGATATTTGTGATTTAGGTCCATTCAGAAGGTTGATTTGTATCCCCTCTTCATGTAAAGGAATTGAGCCAGACTTCCTCCGCTGGTGGATTTTTGAGCTCCTTTATTCAGGGGGCCAATGAGATAGCATATTCAGTACGTGTAACTATTAGGAGTCAGAGCAACAAGTCCAAGCATGGAAATGAAACCTCTGTTGACACGGGAAATAGCAGTAGCACTACTGGGGATATGTCCACAGAAAGCACAGCTGATACTCATCAAACTGTTAATGGTTCTCATGAATTAAGGAAAACCGTAATGGTACTGTAAATGTGGATTTGCGGCACCAAGATGGTGATGTAGATAGGAAATTGGATTCTAAGCCTAGTTTCAAAAGGAGCTCGTCAAGCAATAAGAAGGATGAGTCTCAGGTTTTAGGGATGAAACAAAAATACGAGTTGATTGATTTGTCACCAAGAGGAGTGGGGCTTAGCGTGCGAATTCACTGAGGCAACGATTGAATATTCTTCTTAATCCTGTTCAGGTTTGATTTCTCTACCATCTTGATTAGTTGGAAAAATATATTTGCCTTCTTTGTTTAGCCAAGTGAGTTCTTTAAATAACGTTTAAGGTTTAAATTTCTGTGGTGTAAAAAAGATTTCCCCTTCTTTTCTTTTCAAATGAGCCAAGTGAGGTTATTACTAAGGCTTAAGGTTTAAATCTCTGTGGGGTTGAAAAATTAAGATTTGCTAGTTTAGCCCTTAGTGAAACAGGAAGTCCTAACAGTACATTCTAATTGCTGATGATTATCAACGTCACATGCTGGGCTCTCTCCTCAGTTGATTTCTATGGAGTACTTGGTGAACCTATTCTCTATTAATATTTGTGATATATCATATATTGTTGCTTAATTGTTGCATGTTTTTGTGTTTCATATAGGTTTTTGAGCTGAGCTCAACACAAGGACCGGAGGTTCGTCTTTATTTATTCAGAAAGGTGCCGCACTTCAGAGTTCTTGTTTGTTGGGGAGATGGTACTGTTGGTTGGGTTCTGAATTCCATAGAAAAGCAAAACTTTGTGTCTCCTCCTCCAGTTGCCATTCTACCTGACGGAACAGGGAATGATCTGGCTAGAGTTTTGTCATGGGGAGGTGGTTTGGGCTCAGTGGAGAGACAAGGAGGCCTTTGCACAGTTTTGCACCACATAGAGCATGTTGCAGTAACCATTCTTGATCGTTGGAAGGTAGCAATTATAAATCAACAGCAGAAAGCAGCTCCAATAGGCAAAGTTTATGAACAACTATCTCAGTAAGTAATCATATTACCTTGTGATCATCTGGTTTATAAATGGGATAACTCAGAGTAGTTAGTTGGAGTGCCGTATTTTGGTTGGATTTTTCTGGTTCTTAGGTTCTTAGTATGTCTATAGTTATTGACTTGAGTTATGGCTTCAACAAAGTTCTCAAATCAGCTCACATTAGTTTTGTACCCCTAGTCTTACTCGGTTGTATTGGGTCAGTTATCAATTGGTTTGTTGTTTATTATGAAAAATATTGTCATTGGGTTTGGCTTTACATCTTTACTGTCTTCTGATTTTTCAGTCTGTATAAATAAAATACTGTTACTGTTATTTGGATTTCTTCTGTAAGAAAAAAAAGGAAATAATTTTTTTTTTTTGGTCTGTGGCCTGGTTTCAGCAACCATGTACATTGGCTATATCCCATCATGGCCAGGTCTCTCTCTCTCTCTCTCTGGACAAAAGGATGTTGATTTGTTTCATGAAATTTAGGCTTTACTTGCGCTAGTTCCTATAGATTCTCTTCCAATGACAATCAGTTTATAGATAAACCTTTCTCTAGTTTGTCATATTGTCTCATCTGGTTGTGGTGTGCAGGCCTTCATGTTGAAGAGGGCTGATGAGGAGCCACTTGGTCATGCAGCTGCCATTATCACTGATGTTGTTGAGAATGCTGAGACCAACCATGTATTAAGTGCTGTGCAGAAGCGAGCTCTTCTTCAAGAAATGGTGCTGAGGCTGACTTAGAAGTTTCCTCTTGCTGCTTGCTGCTTGGATTAGTAATCAAAGTTTTGATTGTATCTTCCTTTTCTTTCTTTCAGAAATATTCTCTTGGGTGTCTTGACGTTTGTTTGGAAATGCGACTCAAGCCTTGTGTGTAGAAGGGTGAATTGAAGCACGAATGTTTGAAGATGTATTTTAATATTTAAGGAGTATAATATTTAAAGAGTATAGCCGCGCGGCTATGTTTTTTGAGTATATGTAAATTTTTAAATAGTATAGCCGCCCGCTATACCTCTTAAATATGGTGTAGTATTTAAAGCGTATAGCCGAGCGGCTATACCTTTTAAGTATATTTTAATATTTACATAGTATAGCGACCCGGCTATACCGTTTGAATATATTTTAATATTTAAAGAGTATAGCCGCCCGGCTATAGTCTTTAAATGTATTTTAATATTTAACAAGTATAGCCTGTACTGTTTAAATATGTTCGAATACAATTCCCTGGGTTTTGCTTCAATTCTACACTCTGAACTTTCCCTCTCTGCGTGGATCAAGCTAAGGCTAGGGTTTTCTCTGATCAGCGCGATCCATCTCCGGCTGGAGATAAAGAAAAGTAGTAATTGTTCTTGGGTGGGGTTGACAAAACTAAATGGTCTTAAAAGAATATTGTAGATTTCGTAGTAGGTTGTTAAGTGAAGTCATATCTCTTTTACGATTTTGGGTGACAAACACAAGATCACGAGTAAAGTGAGCAGGTAAAATACTAAACATTGAGGCTAAAAGTGATAGGGGCCCCTGAAATCTGGTGCTTTGAAACTTTGGTCTTAATGGTTTCATAAAGGGGCAGTAGGTTATCGAATTTAATATGCTAACTACTCCCTTAATTTTGGGTCCCTAATTTAGTATTTACCTGCCCACTGTCACACTCACAAACCCTCTTCTCTTCTGTTATATTTTGTCAACATTTACCCTTTGCTGCCTCACGGAAGCTTTTTCTCTCAACTCAAACTTTTAACCTGTTCAGTGAAAGAAACTCATTTGGGATCTTTAGATCACGAGGTCGTTTCAAGTGTTGATGCTCCAGCTTCCAGGATATTGCTAATGTCACAATCAGTCTCCAACAACCATCCAAATTTTCCTCTGAGAGAAATTAGAGGGAGGGAGGGAGGGAGGAGGCCCCCATTAACTTCCAAATGAATAGCAACTTACCCACCACATTAATTAACTGGGGTTATCCGTTTTCACTTCCCTTCCCTTATCATCTCCTTCCTCCCTTCTTCTTATAATAGTATTTGTATGTCTCCAAACCACAACCTCACCTCACATATATAAATTTTGCATCACATAACATAACAACATCACTTTTATATCATGGACTGGTTCTCATGGCTGTCAAAAACTGGCCTTGATCCATCGCTTATCTACGAGTATGGCCTCGCCTTCTCTCGCAACGAGCTGCAATTCGAGGACGTGAGTTACTTCGACCATGAGTTTCTGCAGAGCATGGGGATTTCTGTGGCCAAACACAGGCTAGAGATACTCAAGCTTGCCAAGAAGGAGAGGAGTGGATTAGGAGGCCACCCGAGGTCGCTTTCAAGGCTAAGCTGGGCGCTTATCAGAACCAAGAACTGCTTCAGCAAGTACTTTAACAAGTGGGTTTTTCACGAGGACCTGTCTCCTAAGGATGAGGGTGAGGGGGCAGCTAGGTATCAAGACCATTGGAGAGGAGCTTTGCTGAGGAAACACAAGGCCACTGTCAATGGGGAGGTGAAGGAAGAGAGGTCGGTAATGTTCAAAACTAGAAGCATAGCGATTTCTGGACCTTTGGATGGGAGAGTCCAAGAGCGATTGATGGCCAATAATAATAATAATAAGAGCTTGAAGCTATCTGGGCCGTTGGATGGGAAGGTTCATGAGAGGTTGATGTATACAAATAGAAGCCCAAGACTTACAGGTCCTTTGGATGTGACTGGAAGGGCACCAGAGAGGCTGTTGGTTCAAACTACTAGGAGCCCCAAGTTGTCTGGACCTTTGGAGGGAAGAACACATGAGAGGCTCATGGTCTCAAACAAAAGTCCAAGGCTGTCTGGTCCTCTGGATGGAAGACTTGTTGTGAGCCCAAATTTTTGCACACCATATGAGAAGGAAAGGGTTGATGATGTTGATTACGATGATCATTCAGTTTGGACTGCACTGTTTCAGGATATGAAACCCACTTGATGGTTTCTCTCTGCACACCTAGTATTTGTAACAATTTTTGTTCATGGGAAAAAGAATAAAAGAAGACATGTTCAGACAGAGTGGCCTGGAATTGACCATTTTTGGGTGTGTTCCTTGAAGTTTGTGGATTATTTCCTCAGTATGAGGTACTCTCATTTGTCTTCAGATGGGAAAGAAAGCCCTAAATATATTTACTGGTTGATTTGTCCAATGTTTATTTGTAATTTCTTCACTTCAGCCACGTATGTATGCCTTGATTGGGGCAAATTCTGGGTTGAGTTCCTATCATCTATCAATCAATGAACTTGATGGCATTTGATTGCAATCGGGACTAGCTTTACAGCAAACTTCCATGATTCAGACAGGCTCTTGTTTTGCATCGACGATATTTATACTTTTGCATTAACTAGTCGACTTCAACAACACATGGAGAATAATTGCCACCCAACAAAATATTAAACACTACAACATATTTAACTGTCATATCTATCCATCATCCACTTCCAACCAAGCAGCTAAATTCATTCAATCCAAACAATTATTGAAACCTATAACTGAATTTCGTAATTCATCCCTGAGAGACATTATACATGTCCTCATGATGCCAGAGGAACCCCAATAGGTATTGTAGTCTTCACTGATGCCGGAGGGCAGAGTGTTGTTGGTAATTATATGATAACTTCACCAAGAAGGCCACAACATCGACTCATGTAGTTCATAGGAGGCACTCAAGAGCTATAATAAGTCTCAAACTGCAGCTTTGTATACGGCACCTGAAATATTGCATATTAGTATTGTAACCAACAAAAGTACAAATAAGCTAGAGCCTTGGCATGCGTTGATCCTATTGGTGCCCAAACATAGACTCCGTTGATGGGAGTTTCGACATCTCCAACAGTTCTACCAAGATGCGCAAGACCTTCAAGGAGTATGTAGGATGGCTCCTTGGACAGTTGAACTTCCACTCACCACACATTGTTCTTAATGGTTTGTACTTTGCAGTACCCTGAAGGAACCCCCAGCATAAAGCATTTGGTAAACAGGCTTTATCCTTATAGACAGAACAATGCTCAAGATGGTACCCACGCCAGAGACAGCTGCCAGAACAAGGAAGGTAAGCCTAAAGCAATTTGGACCCAAGCAGGAGACATTTGTCCCATAGATATTACTCCCGTGCTGCTTCGCTGCTTCATTATCATATACGTACCCTGCTAGGAGACCTGAAAAAAGAAATGCGCCTAGAGGATTCCCTAATGACATGAAATTGTAGAATATGCCAAAATGCCTCAATCCAAAAAGTTCCGAGACTGTTGGGATCATGATAGAAAATTGAACTCCATAGCAGATTCCAAGTAATGCAGTTGCAGCATAAAGGGTTCCGCTGATGGCAGAAGCAAACAGCAGATATGTACCGATCATTATAATTTGAGTGCATGTCATCCAAACTGTCCGAGGGATTGTTTTTGACCTGCAAAGAGAAGTTTCTCTAAATCAAAAGGACCTCCATTTGGATGTTGGAACAACATAAAACCTCAAGCATATTCATGTAGCATAGCTAATTTCACGGAGAGGACAATTAGCAGAGTCTGCTTTATTATTTTGACTTCACTATATATCCATAGAAGTTCTATGTAAAAGAAAAGTTCAACTATCTGTTTTTGGGGACAAATTACAAGGTTGAATTGAGAGTTCTGAATTAATAGCTGACTACATTGACTGCAAATATCAAATTACTCAAATCACAAACATTTCAACAACAGTACTTCTCTTATCCCTTAGTTTACAGTTGATAATTGGTTTGGATCAAGAATGATGTGCAAACACACACTTACCTGAAGATTAGCCATAAGGGATATAAGTTTACTGACCTGACAAAATGTTCAGAAACAACTCCTCCACCAAGACGACCCACAAAATTGCCAAAGCTGAAGAGAGACAGCAAGATTGTGGTATCACGAAATCCTTGTGCAATTCCTATTTGGGCTAGATTATTGAGAACAGTTACCCCAGAACCAACCCCTACAAAATAAACCACGAATAGGAGCCAGAAGTCAGCCTTGACCACAGCTTCACTAAACTTGAAATCCTCCCCTCTTTTGGGCCTTCTCTTTCTCTTCACAGCCCCCTCACCCTCTGCAAGAAGCATAGCTACATCAGATGAATCATCACCTTCACTTGCCAGGCTTGTTGTTGATGGAGATGGTTTCAGCAGTGGTTCTGCTTTGTCTGCATTGCCTTCTCCATTATCCAAGCCTTCCGCATGGTTCAAACTATCAGAAGACCCAACTGTTTGACCAAGCGTCCCTGATTTGCTGGCTCTGGTGGGATACAATGTCATTTTTACAGGAATTGCAAGTGGGGCCATGAGAAGCAGAACCATTATGACAACAAAAGTGTTGGTAACTGTAGCACTTAAGGTAAGGACATCATCCAATACCGTAGTTGTGAGAACATATAAGCCGAGCACAACGCTTGCAACTTGGATGAAAAGAAAGTGGCCACGCTCTGCAGGGTCTTCACTAGAAGCTGGAGTACAAGGCCTAACGAAATACATCATGATGAAACATAAAATTGGAATCCCAAGTACAAGGAAGAGTAGAAGCTTAGAAGATGAATTACGAAGCAGAACGCTGTAAATTTCTGTAAATACAGCTGCGCTGAGACCCCCATAACCTTTTAGAATACCAGCAACCGTGCCACGACTAAGAGGGAAGTTTCTCATATTGGTTACAAGCACAGCCGTGGTAAACCAAGCATTACTGTTAGTGGCAACACAAAGGGCAATCCATAACTGCATTAACAAAGAAAATTCAAGTTAGAATTTATAATCTTAATTCTTAATTCTTAGAAAGTTTCTGTATTTGCAGATAAACCATATCCATCCAGAATCATTTAATTGGATAATCAAATCTCCCAAAAAAAAAGAAAAAAAGGAATGGCCAAAAGAAAGCTGCTTGCAATTTACCAATCAATCTGAGTTTCTTTAATGGAATGGCATTAACCAAGCAACCCCGCAAGGTCAGATCAAATGCAAGCACACCAAATTTTATCAACCAATTCGTTCAAAAGTTTTACAAAGAAGAGGAAATTCCTTGAAGCAAAAGTTCAAATTTGGAAGCAAAAGTCGCTCTATCAAATTCAAATTCAAACATCACTAAATCGTACATGATAATAACTGAAAAAAAGAACCCATTAATCCATATTTCCAAGCAATCAGATGAGGAAAAGGATTGAAAGAGAGAAAGAAAAAACATACCAACCAGTAGGGCAGAGGGTAAAGTGTGCGGCTGACAGCAAGCCAGAGGACACCATAACCAGAGAAGCAAGCGAGAGCACCAATCAAAAGAATGAGCCAAGGCGGGAGCTTGTTGGATGCAATACCTGGAATGAGACCAACGTTTTCCCCTATGTCATTGGCCACACCCAACATGGTCAGCTGTTGCTGGTTGAAACCCAGCACCGATTTCAGCGAGTGAGAGTAAAGTGGAAAAGTGTAGGCATTGCCTGCTGCTATTTGGACCCAAACTGCCGCTCCTAATCCCACCCATGGCGGTCTGGTCCCTGCTTTAACGGTCACCATGGATGGAAGCTGCTAGAAAACTCACCTCAGACAAGAACAACAACAACAAGAAGCTGCTAATTAAAGTTTGTGTTGTTGCTGTTGAGAATTAAGAGGAGACGAAAGAAGAGGAGATATGCGGGCAGGGCAGGGCAGTTGTCGGAATCGATTATCTGGGTTTGTTGTAGAAAGAAAGATGAACCAATGACTTGGCGTCTGGCATTTGGCATTTAGGACTTTCCTTCAGTTTTGGTCTATTGACTCTCTCTCTCTCTCTCTTCCTGTTCCTTCCATGTGAAATTTTATTTTATTTTTTAATATTTATTTGTGTATAGTTATTAGATAATTATAACGAAAAAAGAATGAAGCCAAATTGGAAACTGTGGCCGAGGAGGATCAATCAAGCATCACGATTTTAATTGCAAGCAGCAAAGCATCGCCCTGTGTTTGCCTCTCATCCTCCTCTCTGCTCTCTGTGACGCAGAGGAGACGAACGGGTCTTGCCACGTGACAAGGAGGCCGTGTCACCTGATTTGTGGGCCCTACTCGGTGAGTCATTTCCTTTCCTGTTGTCCAAAAGTAAGCAAACTGAGCCGGTGCTGGGGAAAAGCGTGGCTGTGCTTTGCTCCTAGCAGGCCACGTGTGTTAGGAGCCGACCATTTTTATTTTAGTTTCAAACCCCCTCTCAAATCGCATGTTCTAAACCAGTTTTTTTTTCCGTCAAATAATCACTTTTCTCAGAGTTGAAATAAAGAATAATATATTGAAGACAAGTTTCGGAGTTTTAAATAAATAAATAAATTTAGTAAGAACATCCACAGTGATGGGTGTATATGGGGTGTATGTTAAATATACACCCCGAGTCACCGGAATCGTCTCCAATGGTGAGATGTAAATGGATGTAAATATACATCACCACCATGGGGATGTAAAATAAAATGTATATTTACATTCATTTTTACATCCCTTGCAGGCGGGACCCACCAGAGAAAAGAGGCATCCACAGTGATGGGTGTATATGGGGGTGTATGTTAAATATACACCCCGAGTCACCGGAATCGTCTCCAATGGTGAGATGTAAATGGATGTAAATATACATCACCACCATGGGGATGTAAAATAAAATGTATATTTACATTCATTTTTACATCCCTTGCAGGCGGGACCCACCAGAGAAAAGAGAAGAAAAATGAAAAAAAGTCAACATAAAAGGCTGGGACCCACGGTTACACCCCTGAATTTACACCCCCCACTGGAGCAAAAAACATATTTACACCCCTCGAAGGTGTAAAAGGGATGTAAAAGTGGCTTTACACCCCCCCACTGTGGATGCTCTAAGTTTTACTCTTTTTTTTTTACCCTATGATTGTATTCAGGATACGAATATTTTAACTAGAATTATGCTATCACGTTATTATAGTTATTCATTAACATTGTACACATTTTATGTTATTTGTTCAATACAATATATTTTCCAACATAAATAAGTAAATTTAGTTGGGGGTGGTTATGAGGAAGACTGTGGATGCTCTAAGTTTTACTCTTTTTTTTTTTTACCCTATGATTGTATTCAGGATACGAATATTTTAAGTATAATTATGCTATTGTTCTTGATCATCGCGTTATTATAGTTATTCATTAACATTGTACACATTTTATGTTATTTGTTCAATACAATATATTTTCCAACATAAATAAGTAAATTTAGTTGGGGGTGGTTATGAGGAAGGGCAAGTTAGTCTTTTCAGTCAACAAGTAAGTGATAGGGTTTCCCTAAGATTAAAGAATCCAATTGTTGTGCAAATGTCACCAAGACTACATGGCATATGATTCAGAAGAACAACCAATACCATAACGTCATAGGATGATGATGATGATGATATATATAAAGTATTTTTAAAAAAAGGAGGATGCATGGGGCATTGGAGTTGTTATATTGGGAGAGTGTGATTGTTACAAAAGTTTCAGTTATTAAAAAAGAAACTAGTACAAAAGTTTCAAGTAGAGATGTGGGGTGGCCCATGGATCTTCTGGCTTCCTTCCAAGTTCCAACTTCTTTCCTTCCAAATTAATTAAAGAAGAAAGAATGCAGGGAGAGAGAGAGAGAGAAAGCATATTCTTTGAATTTATATGATTCATTGATATGGCAGACAGAGAGACAGAGGATCCCCTTTATTTTATCCAAAGAAAAAGGTGACTGAGAAGAGAAGGCTTTCATCTCACTCTATGTGAGCCCGTTAAGAAAAGGCCCAGCTGCTATTAAATGAATGAATCCCTCCCCCACACACACAGTCTTATAATGCGATCCAGCTACATTTTGATTGTCCATGGAATTTACGATCCATCCAACTCTTCTTTCTTTCTTTCTTTCTTTCTTTCTTTCTTTCTTTCTTTCTTTCTTTCTTTCTTTCTTTCTTTCTTTCTTTCTTTCTTTCTTTCTTTCTTTCTTTCTTTCTTTCTTTCTTTCTTTCTTTCTTTCTTTCTTTCTTTCTTTCTTTCTTTCTTTCTTTCTTTCTTTCTTTCTTTCTTTCTTTCTTTCTTTCTTTCTTTCTTTCTTTCTTTCTTTCTTTCTTTCTTTCTTTCTTTCTTTCTTTCTTTCTTTCTTTCTTTCTTTCTTTCTTTCTTTCTTTCTTTCTTTCTTTCTTTCTTTCTTTCTTTCTTTCTTTCTTTCTTTCTTTCTTTCTTTCTTTCTTTCTTTCTTTCTTTCTTTCTTTCTTTCTTTCTTTCTTTCTTTCTTTCTTTCTTTCTTTCTTTCTTTCTTTCTTTCTTTCTTTCTTTCTTTCTTTCTTTCTTTCTTTCTTTCTTTCTTTCTTTCTTTCTTTCTTTCTTTCTTTCTTTCTTTCTTTCTTTCTTTCTTTCTTTCTTTCTTTCTTTCTTTGCGCCCAGTAATTACATTATCAGTCACTAGAGTTAGAGTCGAATTTATACATGCAGTCGTTAACAAACCAAGTCGAATTTAACAATGTCTGCACCCCTCCTACCTTTGCCTACAAGATCACTAACATCTCACAGATTAGACTCTACTCTAACCAATCAACCTTTTAGTAGATGATACAAATTAGACTCTACACAGCCAGAACAATGGACTATTTGTCCCTCCTTTTCTACACAGACTTCACTAACACCACCTAAAGAGGTGTTTTCTACTAGTAATCCCCACTTAAAAAGTAGTACCAAGTAAAACAAACAACATAGGATAAAAAGTGAGTAGAAATCAGTCCAAGTCTAGAAGATGTACCAAACAAGCCCTAGTAGTGAAGAGAATAGTGAACATGTCATCAAGCTTATCCAGTTATATATCTTCTTCTTTATTTGGGGTCAAGAAAATAACGTTACGATAAACAAAGATATTTGCGCAGACGCAGACGCAGACGCAGAGGCCCCACCCCACTAGTATAAATCAGATACAAGAAGAGAAGTAATACAGCTGCCTGTTTCTGTTGTGAATATATTTTACCAACAGGATCCCCTTCTTGAGCGCGGGCGAGCGAGAGTAACATCTTCTCTCTCTCTCTCTCGATGTGGCCTTATGCCTACCACTTTGAATTTTGCAGACCAAACAAAAAAATGTAACAAACACAAAGGAATAGGATCACCATCCAACACCCCCACGTGGATGGTACATGCACCATCATGGCGCTGGCGTGACGGGCTTTGTCATTACCCCAACTCGAACAATACTCCCTGGACCCACCCACTTCCTCTTCCTCTTCCAATTTGCTTGCAAGTTGCGTGCACAAGCACATTGCACATACACTACACACATGTATTTCCCCAAAACGGATAAACCAAGTTTGAACGTTTGTCTCAGCACTTAAAGACACCAGCTCTCCTACCTTTTCCTTCCCTGCGCACTCACGCCCATGACTACCTATGCTTGGCTTCTTTTTCACAACCTTATCTTTCACACCAGAAAATACAAACGGAATAACTTTATTTTGCTATTTTCAATCAGTAATATAATAACACATAAAATATAGAAAAAAATATGTCATCTTCATTGCATAAAAGTTTTTCTCCATAAAATCCTTTTTTTTATATTGTTATTGGATTGGATGAAGATGGATGAATGCGATAATACACATACAGTTGAATTTCAAGCAGCTCTACTCCTTTAGGCTATGGGCCCCTCATTTTTGGCAAATGTTGCTTTAATTAATCCAATTCCAACCCAACTTGTTCAGCTCCTCCAGTCGTCTCGCACATCGACTTCCCTATCATTATTAATTCCGTCATCAGTTACTTTTTAATATTCCCAAACAACAAAAGAAAAAGAAAAAAAATAGTTGAACCGATTTGATTCCAAACAATTCTAAAAAATGTGGAAAAGAAACGGGACTGGTTCATCGCCATCGTCCATAATTATGGACTGACTGATCATTAGCAAATTTTAATGTTCTGTTCCTCTGTTGCTTCACATCACATGCTACCCTCAGGGGCCCGCCACCAGCTGCTCATCATCATGTTCATGAACGATTTGATTAAATTCACCCCAACTTCATTCCTTCTTTTTTTCATTTCTAATTTAAGTTAATTATACTGTTCATATATATATTAGAAAGACCATTCCAATTAATTATTTTCATTCATTAGATTCGTTTTAGTTCAATAATCCTTCCCTCCAAAGGGCATCTAATTAGGCATTTTCTAGCCCCACCTTCTCAGATAAATTCAATTCCAATCCAATCGGTAAGAATTCCACGGAGATTTACATACCTGAAAGAAAAAGATAAAAACAAGAACAATTAATAAAATAATGAAAAAATAAACAATTAATTCATAACAAACCAACTCACCTCCGATAGCCCTATGAATCCAGGACCTGGTACGGGGTAAACGGAAGGAACGTACGGTCAACCCACAATATAGCAGACGATACATATACTCCTACCGTCACGGCAAAACGGATAACGGAACACGTCACAACTAACGGAGAACGCACACGCTGCTCATTGAATGGCTAACGGAAAACCAAACCAGAGGAGTTGAAGAAATGCCCTCAACTAACTAGTAGTGCCAATTGCCAAACCCAAGCCAAGTATTGAAATCTGCTTGCTTCGAATTTTAATTTTGCCTGCTAAATTTATGCTTATATGGAAGTTTAATAAGGTCCCAGAAAGCTTGGAGCAGCCAACAATGGCGCGCCACTCATACAAATATATGCGTATTTATATATACAGAATCATAGCTAGGTATCGTATCGATTCATATCATCATATTCCCCTAGCTGTAGCACTTCGGTCACCAATCGGTCAGATCACTCACACTTTCGCCGGATCCTGACACTTCATCGCCCCCGAGCGCGGCCTCACCTCGCCGGAAGATCTCAAAGGATGTGCAAGAAAAGCTCAGGATCTAAAGGACTCAAGTTTCGATTTTAATTTCAAAATTATTTTTTCCAATTACTCGTGTGACATGGACATGGTGGAGAGCCGGCTGGGCCTGGGCCGGAAATCGGCTCTTCTCCTTTGGCTGTGGGAAGAGGGGCGAATCAGAGCGGCCAAAGCGCGCCGCACCAGATCGCCTTCGACGCCGCCGATTCTCACGAGCGAGTTCGTCATCGCCGATCTCCGCGCGTTGAGGCGGTTCTGCGAGTAGGGCGCCGAAGCAGTCACGTGGGAGCCGAAGTTCTTGTGGAGGCTGCAACGGAACGAACCGGGGTGATTCGTAGGGGAACACATACAGGTGCGCTTCTGGTTGCTGATCTGACGGCTCTTCACGGCGTTGTGGTGGTTGCCGTTGCCATGTGGAGTGACGGAGATGGAGCGGCTCGGGGAGATGGGGCGGTCGAGGGAAAAGCGTACGGACTGGGCGGAGGGTGAGGAGCTGGCGAGGTTGAGGCGCGTGGGAGAGGCGGCGCGCTGGAAGAAAGTGGAAGAGCGGGAAGAGAAGCTGGAAGTGGAGGAGGCGAAGGCTGAGGAGGACGAATACTGAGTGTTGTGGAATCTTCCAGCGGGTGAAGCGGAGCGGATGACCGGCCCGCATGATGATCTTCTAGAACTTGCTGCTGCCATGTTTGTTGATCAGGTTGAGATTTTAGAAAGAGAAGATTGGAGACTGAAAGAGAGAGAGAGAGAGAGAGAGAGGGATGGGTTTTTTTTCTTTTCTTCTTGTGTAAGCTGCGTTTCGCTGCCCAATTCGGCAAACCTAGCTTCACTCGAGCTATGTATTTATAGTGAACGAGGGAAGGAGAAAATGGCTCAGGTCCCGCGATATTTATTTATTCGGTTTTCTTTCGTACCCCTAGGTTTTTGCTTATTTATGTTGTGGGTACTACGACTGCCACGCGTATTATTTATTGCAATTAAATTGTGTTTTTACCATAAAAGCTAGGATTTCTACTCCAATGCCTTCCCTAATTATAATTGGAAAGAGAGTAATCGACAGTATTTGTACATATTTTTTTTTGGGAGAATAATTAATCATATGAGAGATGAAAATTATGTGTATATAATCATTGATTGCAAAACAATAAATCATGCATGCGATTGTTTCTGGGCACAATGAATTTGGACTTGATTAAATTAATTGAAGACATTTGTGGCTTAAAAGGTTGTCAACAAAAATACAAAGTACCTGCCTAATTGTAATGGGCCACATAATCAACGATTCCGTAAGGAATAAGAATGTAATTACAGAAAAACTAATTATGGAAAAGTTATGGGCATCTAAGCAACTTTTAACCTAACCAGAGCAACAGCTGGGGGATTGGTTAGAGAGTATAGTAAACTAGGGGCGAGGTTAAGATTTTGCAGTTTGGGCACCAACGGTTTCGACGCCAAGCTATGGGCAGTGCAGCCCGCAGAGACGAAGTCACGCAGAAGAGCAATTAAATAAAAATAAAAAAGCGGACCGTTTTATCTGACAGCGTTTCAGAGTAGTCAAGCGACCCTTCTCCCACGTACTTCCGTTTTGACACGCGCACACACACAACCGCTTCTTAAATTCCACGTACGTACGCTGTAAAACGCTACCAACTTTACTCTCTCTCCTCTCCTCAGCCCCTTGTTTTGTTAATTTCGTTTTAATTTTAAATATAAATTATGCGACAATTAATTAGTTTTGTCTAATACGAATATACGGAGGAGGAGATCGGAGATTAGCTGTTTTCACTGGAGGGATATATTAGGTAAGGGACTGTAAATTCCATTCATTTGGAAAATTTACAAAACATCTTCTAAACTGTATAATGTCAAGTCTATTCAATTGTATCACGAAATTACATAGAACATGGCAGTATCATTTTCCAAAAACAAAATTATTAATCTATATATATATAAAGCAAAAGACAGAAAATGGTAAAACATTCAAAATACCAGAAAATACCATTAGTTAATGCAAACATTAAGAATTGAAATTATTAATTAAATAAGGATAATATGGATCCTATTTTTATGGAATACAACAACCCATTATCTTTTTTAATTCTAAAATAATTTTTTTTTTTTTTTAAAAAGCCTCTCGCAGGCGCGAAAGCGCATGCAGAGAGGCTAGTGACATGTATGATGTATGTAATGGTTGTAATATCTTCTTTTTTAGTAACTTTTTTTATTAAGAGGATCCTAATATATTAAACACACATACACACACTATACGGATGCTATGACTCGAATTCAAAATTTTTACTGGGAGAGCAATTGTTCCAAACTACTGCATCAGTGAGTCCTTTGCATAATATTTATAATTCATTGTCTAATAAAATAATTACTTCAAATTACTACACTAATGAATCCTTTGCGTAAGGATCGTAATTTTTTGTCCAATGAATGAGATTGAGTATACACGTAATTTAGAAAAGGAATTGAGTCCATATTCCTTTTTTAATGTGTTTCAGATCTACCAGACTTTTATTCTAGATGACCATTCATGTGATGTCTTTGATTTTTCCGAGATATGGAATCAATCCGGGGACCCTGCAATTGCAATTGCAGAAGGAAGGGAGGGTGTATGTGGCACACTTGCATTGAGGTGGGGGACACGTGCTTCTCTCGGAATTGTTCCACTTGCCTACAATTCTCCTTGTCCTCACAAATCGTCAAAACGGGTGCGGTGTTTGCTAATATTCTTACACCCAAACCACTCAGACACGCGTTGATAATAGCAATTCTTGTTTCACATTAGTGTTTTTTCAATTAAAAATTAATTGTAATTAATTCAAATTCAAAACATCATTATTGATTTTTTTGTTTGGAGTATAAGCGATAAACTAAATAAGAAAAGGATTTCACACACACTTACATACAATTATGATATCGTGAAGATTCCAACTTAAAATTTCTAATCTACAAATTAAATTAAGACTATTTTCTACTGAGCTAGACTTATTGCTCATTATTGATTCTTAATAATTCAGTTTAGAAGATTCTCAATTCCATTTTATATTTGCAAACATAAAAAATAAATATATAAAAGAAAAGTACACGTATATAACGCTTCTAATCTAATAAAGGTGTGAGCGCACAAATGCGCTGTTTGACAAAGTCGTGTCAATATGTCGACATAATAGAATAGAACCGTCTCGACCCAAAATATATGACAAAAATGGGAATCAAATAATGCAAATAGGACAACGTTTTAGGCACGCAAGACTTCTGGAACATAATACACAGTGCATGCAGAAGAAGAGGTAGGCTTTTCTATATCATTATGTAATTAGTTACTAATTGCTATATAATTACCATCTATTTATTTTTTATTATTATTTTTTTTTTTAATTTGCTAGTCGACATCAGAAAATACTTGCTAAAATTATATTGATAGTATACAGTACATGTTCTTTATAAACTTTTTTCTTTTTCATCTAAATCACATTAATTTGCTTTCTTGGCCCCAAAGGAAAAGACACTACCAATGAAAACTACTATTCATTTGGTCTTCGTTTTCTTTCGTCTTTTTCACTTTCTTCTTTTTCTTTTTCTTTTATTTAAATATATTATCTTCCAATAGGCGGATGGTAATTGCTAGCTGCCAAAATATCAAGATCAGTTTACAAAGATGTAATTGCTTTAATTATGGTAGTTTACTAGTTGGCGTTGTGCTTTAATTATCATGCAAACGCCTTGTATTTTCTATTGCCTCTCCATGCTTTTTTCTTAATTTACAGTGACGTCTAAATATTATTATCGTGTGATGAGTATACGTAAAAATAAAAGATGGCAGGAGGTTTACAATATGCATGCACTATGCACTGTGCACATCCAAACAAATCACATTTGAACAAAGTGATTTATTAAGCAGGTTGTGGATACAAGTGAAACAGTGGAAAACCCTACTGATCATCAAGGGATGGGGCCATTAATTCAATCACTTAATTAGTAGGTATACTTAGCAACCCCCTGGCTGACACCAAATTAGTAAATTAATTACTTTTTTGTTGAGTTCCCGTGAGGATTTAGGTTAGAAACTTCATATTAGTATCTTAATCATATAATTAGGAATTAGTTGGGTGGCAAATCATCCAACTTCTCCAACCTCTCTCTATGTAAAGAAATTAATCATGTACACTGTTGTGGACGAACTAGAAAGAGAGACAAAGCTTTTGCATCATGTTTTATAATATATAGCTAGGTTGGTACTAAGTAACCATTCATATTTCCTTTTTTCTCTTCATTGATTCTCACAGTTAGTTTTGCTTCTGCCCGACTTTGATTTGAGATCCCCTCAAATTGCTGGTAGCAGGCTTCAATCTACAAGATTTGGTACTTCATTTTTGTTAGGTTCGACTAGTAGCTAACTGCAATCAATTTTTATCTTCTTCTTTTTTGGTTGGTATTTAAGTAAGCATTGGATCGGATCACCTATTTTTACCAAATCATGATGAAGCAGTATATTATATTTTGTTATAGGTGGTTCGGATGAGGATGCAACCCATGTTGAAAAGAAAAGGAAGCTTAATTGTATTACTTTTCATTTATTTTACGTAGGAGGAGCCGTTATTTTTTAAGTCCTTGGATGAAATATAATTGAGATGGCATATGGACAAAATAAGTCAATATATCATAGCATAGAAAATTCAAACAGAAGAATAAATCATGGAATATTGGGCTATTAATTAGCCTCCCCCCACATTGAACTTTCTTAATTTTCGTTAATTATCTCATAAATGTAAAACCTCATAATTTAGAAAGAAAAGACGAGCAAGATGACCGCTGAGAAGAGAAAGTCCAAGTTTTGGGTCAAGCTTTCCAAGTCTATCACCTTCTTTAATGTAGTTTTCCTTTCCTCTCTCTCATTGACAAGTATTATATTCAACTAGTCTAGAATCGGCTGCCAACGCGTATAATTATATTATTTTTCTAACCCTGATATTATTAATATGGCCAAATTAGATATTTCCATGCTATTAATTAACAAATTAAAGATAATAATGTAAACAAAAATCTAATGGGAAATTTTGATCAAACAACAGCTTGATTCTGTCGATGAGTTCCTTATAATTATCCACAAGCTATTACGACAAGTAGATATGATTCTGAAAGCAACAGCCATGCACAAACAAAGTAAAAGTCTATCTATTTGCTTTCATTTCTTTTTCTTGTATGGCTGGCTGGCTGCCTCCTCTTTTGTTTTTCATACACAACACAAGTAATTGAATTGATTGGGCCTCCAATCCACCCAGTTTGTATGACACACTGGGGCCTCTACTTTGGACGTGGTCCTTCTTCGGCTGACACTGAGACTGAGATTCAGAGAATTAATAGTAATTCTATCTCACAAACGGGATCTAATTTAGTAAAAAAATGATTTTTACTTGCGAATCAATTGTCATTGCATTGCATGCTTCGGTTGAGTTGAGTTTGCAAATGAATGTCACTACTTTTCTTTTGGAAATCTTGTTTGCCAAGAGTTTGAAAATGCAACCTAATGTCCAATATGATTGAATAAGACGAAAAGTCCTCCCACATTGTGGGGGATGTGGGTCGCACCAAGTTTAGTTTTGGAACCAAAACCAATCTATGGACCAGTCTTTTATTATGTGAACTGCACTGGATGCTTCGTCCCAGGTCAAGGGTCAAACTCATAAACTCATAAGCAAGTTGGTGTTTGCAAGTCTTCGTAGCATGCATTTGACTTGTCTGAGCTTTTGACCTCATAAACATTTCTAATTTCTTCAAGCAAGCTGGTGTTTGGAATGGAAGGTTCTTGTTTGTTTCCCTCATCAATTTTGGGTGTGTGTTTTATTTACCCCGGCTAGTGCGCTTTGGAGGAGGTTGAATAAATAATAAATGCAAAAAATTAAAACGATTTCCGACCTGCCGGATTCGAACCAGCGACCTAAGGATATCTGATGGATTTCCAACTACAGTCCTCCGCTCTACCAACTGAGCTAAGGTCGGGTTGTACATATGCTTCAAATTTATTATATTTATTTTAATGTAATAAGATTGTTCAGTTGAGCTTTGAGGTTATCAGTAAATTAGCGCATGTGTGACAGTGTGATGCATCAAATCATGCCATTATTGCTTTTATTATTATGCCCTTCAAAGGAGTGCCATACATTTTGATGGTAATCTATATAAATAATTAGCATGTTCAAGTTAGGGGGGACAAAGGAAAATAAATTAAATATGCAGAACCACCATCACTGTTGCTTTTTCTTTGTTCATTATTGGCAAAGGGAATCAAATAAATCACACTTGTAAAATCTCCATGTAAGAAATCTTAACAGGATCATATATATATTTTTTTCCAGATATAAAAAAGTACAAAGAAAGCAGAGAAACAATTACAAAAAAAATATTATTTATTTTTACCTTTCCTACTGTACAAAGATATTTGATCATTCATGAAATCAAGAAACTGCAACCTGATTTCTGGTTTCATTCATTAAACAGAACCTGGTAGGCTTGGGCTGGAACTTTCTTCTCCTTTGAAGATCATGGCTGGAGGGCTTGATGAGCTGAAGGAGCAGGCACCCTTTAATGGAATTTGGTTTAACAACAAATGCAGGATTACTGATAATGGGTTGCTGCTTATTGGAATTTCTGTGCAAACTGCACCTGAAAGATCCAGGATGTGAGGTGGGTGAACATAAACATGTGCGGTTTGAGTTGTGTGATTTTGAAATGCAGGTTGCAGTTTTTGAGGCCATGGAATAGTTCAACCACTAACAATTTCTATTTTCTATTTTCTATGTTCAACCACTGACTATCTTTTTTTTTTTTGGTGATTCAAATCAAACTAATGGCTGGTTTGGAGTTTGGGGATTTTATATGGCTTCTTCTGGTTTTTCGAATTTACCTTAGTAACCTTTTCCTTCATACCCACCCACACCCCCTAACTTCCTTTGATTAAAATGATGATATTTCAAGGACATTTGGATTGGAAAGGCACAACAGTCTATATGTCAAATCAGTTATACCGTTCAAATGGATAACTAATTGCACCAAGTTACTTATAAGTAGGAATTTGGAACTATGAAGGACAACAATTATTGTTTACCTAAATCTTGATGGCATTCTTCTAGACGGCCATAGTACATTTTTACCCTTCTTTTCAAATTAAACGTGCATGTTTTTTACCTTATAGTTAATTTAGATTCTATAACAAAATTGAGTCTTCAATCAAATTAGTTTGTCGGTCAAATATTGGGAGAATTGCTCTTCTTTTATTGAGAGATTTGAGACTAGTTATTATCGTTTTAGTATGTCGATACTTACTTTTAAGAGTCATTTTCATAACATATAGGTAAATATTCTCTCACGAGATGAGTGAAAAACTTCTTAGTTTCCACTTTGTATTAGATAGAAGATATGATCTATTTCATTTAGTGTGTGGGCTCTTTTTGATTGGTTTAGCGTTCCAACAACATTGGGATTGCACGCGATTAAGAGACGATTGTCTAGTAGATATGAGATATGACACCTTCCCAATAATATTCAATTGCTGCAATGGAATGGCTAGCTGTAAAATAAAACAAGATAAGATAAACATGTAAAATAAAATAAGATAAGATAAACATGAGTTTGCCTTTAGAATCCATGAATGTCGGGTTTTCATTTTCAATCAAATTAAGGATGTAAAAGAAATAATAATAATAATAATAATAATAAATTGTGTGAGACAGGATAGGATTACAATTTACAAAATGAGATATTACCAAAGAAATTGGAGTCACATAGGATTGACTTTGTGAGATATGGTTTGGTCAATTTGATGTTGATTGACAGTGGCAACATTATCTGTAAATTGTAATTGATTTCTTTCTTTCAACATACTCATCCTTTAGACAAGATTTCTTTCATATTGAAGTTGAACCATTACTTTTGCTGATTTTGATTGGATGATTAAGAGAAGGTTGCCCAATTTATTGCAGTCATATTCGACTGATAGAAATGGATCGATTTGGGGACAGCTAATCCTTTATCCTTTATCCTTTAAAGGGTCGGTCTATTGAATTATATGTACAGTCGTGAAGCAGAAAAATACTCAAACAAGAGTTTCACAGGAGGAGGAGATTAAAAAAAACTTGAGGGTTAAATCACTGAAATATACATCCAAAATACCAAAAATAACAAGGAAGCTTTGCTTTGTTTCGGTTGTTGCAAATGGAAGGAAATGTTTATGATTAAAATGTTGCCTTGTCCTGGAGCCCTACTGAAGTCCTTGGAGTCCTGAAACTCGTCCTGGAGGAGGAGGAGGACCACCTGGAGGATTGAGGTTTATGACTTAACTCCATCTCAGATTCTCCACAAACTCTCGACGACAAAATCTTTTTAGTGTAGACACGATGTCTTCGTTCGCGGGCATAGATAACCCAGAAGATCAAGGACAGCATTACAGCTGCAGAAACCAAAAACAAGCCAATGTAGATCCAAGCACTGTGGATTCGCAGACCGGGACAATGTTGTTTGCTTATGTCCGAGAATGCGTCCCTAACAAACGTGCAGTCTGTGAGGTTAACAAAGAAGGGACTGTAACGATACAGAGCATAGCTCACATTCGCGAAAGCTGACATTTGTTCATAATAGGTTGGCGTCAACCGCCCAGGACCTATACAAACACCAGCGGCTGAAACCTGACACACATACTTCTTCCATACCTGCAACAATTCAATTTCAAACCCAACTTAACAAAACAATATATAATAATGCAGCAAGCATGAAAGATGGCATTGATATTTGTTAGTTAGTGCGTATATAAGTAAGTACCTGTCCGGCATTTTGCAGTTCGACCTCACCAGGGATACACTTTCGATCGGAGCGATCATCCATGAGGGGGTTGCAGAGAAGGGGTAATGGTGGGCCAGTCTGATTGAAATGCAAGGGACCATCGACGGTCGGAGAATTAGTATTTGCGACGTCGTTGATGACACGGTTAAGCACTGTAACACTGTATAAGGTTGCATCCTTGGTCCGTAAAAACACCTCTTGAGCTAAATCTTTGTTCACGCATGGCAGAACATCTTCTAAGGCAGTATGAACCTTGGGTTGCTTCTGAACCCACTCATCCATGGAGACACATGCATCTGCAAAAACACTACATACACAAATGCACATAGAAAAATGAATTGATGCTCTATGCTTCTGGGCAAATATGTAACAACCAAGACTAAGCTTGATAGGCTGAAATTAACATCTAAATGCTGCACTTAAGGAAAGTGAAGAAAGCTTACTTATGGACGAGGAGAAATATACCACACAAAATGATTGTTCCAGTGACAAGAATCCACCCAATAATCACCAAACTGCATCAAATGTCCAAGTATTTGTTAATGAACAGATTCCAAAATTTAAAGACCTGTCTTAAAAATTGAACAGGAAACAGTTGTAGGTAGGTATTTATCACTTACCAGTATACAAGAAATTCCAGCCCAAAAATGGAAAATACTGCAAAAAGTAGTCCCCAAGGAAAAACAAAAACAAAAAAGAGAAGAAGATTAATAAGGCATAATTCTAAAAGTGAAATCTCCAAACTTCCTACCTCTAATAAAAAGAAAGTAAAGAACTTACAAAATCCTATAAAGACCAAACAGAGCATAATAGCAGCAAGAACAATGAGAGCCATTCTTCTGCAAAACATAACAACAGATACATGTTATCCAAATTAAGCATTGTGAGCACATGTTTGAAGTTGCAAGAGCTTGTAGAAGAATCTAATTACATGATATCCAGGCCATCTTGTATACGCTTTGAATTCTTTTCAGTTGTATCAGAGAGAGTATTGGCAACATTTTTTATGGTTCCCATAATGTCATCCATACTCTTCTGAATATCCGCCGGAAGAACTATGGCGTCAAGTCCAATCTTCTTAGCTGCACTAAGATAATCTGACACATTCCTGAGGTTTTCAGCAGTTGTATCTGCCTGATCCACTACATAACTCAGCATGCTGTATGTACTGCTGTGGAACTTGTCCTGGCCAGTGTACAGCACAATGCATCCAACACTAGAACCCACCACACAAACAGGCATCAAAATTCAAAAAGGCATCATCAGTTCACTGCTAATTGGTTTTTAGTGTAGATATAAGGAAGGAAAGAGATAGAAAGAGAGTTACATTGCCATGAGGGTGAAGAAGATAAGGATCATGAGAGAGAGAGCATATGCTATTCTAGAATAGCCATAATGCTCTTTTCGACAGCAGCAGTAACATATACAGACAAGGCACAAGCATATCCCAAACAGCAGGAACCATAAACCAGCAGTGACAAAGAAGGGAGCCGCGGTAAAACCAACAGACTGCATCATAAATCAACAATCTATGTCAAAAGCATTCGTTGAGCAACATAATCGACCATACATTTCTTCAACTTAACAATGTCAAAAACAGAATAATATGATTTGAGAAAGAAATAATATGAAACCACAGAGTATCAGCAAACCCAACAAAAAATATGTATATATAATCAACAATGACATCATTAACGCACAAAAATTTAAAAGCTGGCAAGTTCATCAGGGCCTATATTTTTTTTTTTGGGTCTGATCATGGCCGATATATTTCTTTTGGTCTGATCATGGCCTATATTTATACGTATCAAAATAAGTTTCAGTAAGTCAGGAAATCCGCAAACCAAATGCAGAAATTCACAAGTTAACCATATACATACAGGAAACCAGAACACGGACCTCATTCTTGATTATCAAACAGCATAATTGATAAACCCAAATAACATGATTATTCAATCATATATGAGAGAAACCCAAATAACAAAAAAGAAAAAAGACAATGAATCAAAAGTAAATTAAATTAAGGTTAAGATAAGATAACTGACCGCCCAGTAATGTTTATTGCTGATGTTCCAGCCTCCTGTGTATCTGTTAAACCCATTAAGAGGGTCTCTTCTGCTTGTCCTCTGCTGAGCCAATAATAAGACAGTCGTGTTTTCTTCAAGAAACCTCCGTGTGTCCAATGGCCATGTCACCACCCCATTGATCCCAACGTGCTCTCTCTCACCAGCTACCTCTACAGCTGCACATCCAACCAAATTAAAGCAACCCATTTTCTCAATGAACACGAAAGTAACAGCATTTTCATCCAAAAATAAAATAGGAAATAGAAAAATAAAAGGGGCATTTCATACATGAGTACCTGTTGTTCGTATAACGTGCAAAAGGTCAGGGCTTCCGGAAGTTAAAGAAATGAAGAAAAAGAAGGAAACAAAAAGAAGGAAAATTTTCAATGGGTTTGATCTGAAGCATAACATTTTGTTTTTGGTTTTTGGGTTATATTAGTAATGCTTCTTCCTGTTGTTGTGTACGCGTCTACGTCCGAGAATGTCCTCAACCTCTGGTTTTTGAGGCAGAGCTCGCGGGCGGGGGAGAGACAAGGACCCACCTACATCTTGTGTGAGGTGGGGTTATTTATACATTCATACCTGCACACGAACTTGTGCGCAGAGAAGCAGAGATAAATAGACCCTGAGAAATTATTTTACTATTATTTTAAAGCTAAGATATTTGATTTATTTGTTTTTTGGTACTAAGACATTTGAGTTTAAACAAAAATAAAAAGATGGTTAAACTAATACTTGTCCAAAGTTACGAATCCTTATTACATACAAACAAATCCAACGGCTCACGTGTTTATACTCAAAATGAAAAAAGTAATCTAATCTGTCAAAATTTAATGGTTAAAATTATGTCGTGTATTATACGAGTTTGTAGATAGAAATTCTCAAAAGAATTATACAGGAAGGTTTTAAAGTAAAATTTGACTATTGACAAAACAAATATTATTTAGCTGGAAATCGTAGATTACAACGATGCGCAATAAGTTTGTATTTATTTAGCTAGTAAATAAAGATTAATACGAACGTATTATTCTTGTTTAATTTATAGGTTTCTTTTGTGAAATTTAGAAGATTTTAATCGTTTTAATTAACTTCTTAATTAATTATACGAGAGTGTGATGGATAAGATCAAAATCCGTTTCTCTCTCTCTCTCTCTCTCTATATATACACAATTGACCACTAAATATTTCCTTGAGGATTAGCAGAAATGTATATTTATAGCAATGACAATCTTGTAGCTAAGAACATAAAACTGATGTGATGGGAACAGAAATTACTTGAAATAAAGCTAGCTTTGCTAAGTAATAAGAAATGACTAAAAAATGAGTGGTGGTGTGGTGGTGTGCATGACAAGTCTCTAGGCTTACGTTCTACTGTATTCCCACCTCCAAAGTAATAAGTTCCAATGGTTTTGAGTTTTTGTTTTGCATGCAACATGTCACATGCATGCATGCATGCAAATTGCAATGGATGAAATGATGGATGTTTTCGTAAGAAAGTCATATGCATATGGTTGTAGGTCGTTTTCTCAGGCATCCAATATGGCATGTCGCATATTCGATTGAAACTAGTGGTCGAGTTGGGTGTGAAAGACAAAACATCCATACCCAATATACAATTTACAACATGAAAACATCACTTATAAGTAAAAGCTTGCTTATTCCAACAGAAGAGTGTGTAGACTAGAAAGTGACATAAACATTAGAAAATGATATAAAAAAAATAGTTTCCTTGGATTTGAAGAGCAAATGGAGCAACTAGCTTAATCAGTAACTGACAACTCAGAAGATTTTATTCTTCTCGAATGAAGGAGAAGAAAGAATACCGGAAAATACTAGTTAATTAGTTATTGCTCCTGCACTTTGTCCATGTGCATTGATTCTGCATAAAGCTTTACTCGGAGTAGGAGTAGGTAGCTAGCTGCTAGTGCATATATAGTGCATACTCAATCACTGTCCAATTATTAATGGCTTGTTTTAGGTTCCTGCGAATCTAAACCACTTAATTACGCTAATTGCTATTTAAAATCAACTGCTTTTCAGTTTGGAACTGGAACTTATTCCCACCATCCATAACTGTGTTTTCTGCTTCTTTATGGGAAGTGTCCAGGAGAAACCAAAAAGTGGAGGAGAGAGACTGAGTCTGTGTGACAGTGTGACAGTGTGACAGTGTGACAGTGTGAGAGAAGCAAATATCACTCACTGCTGTCTGCACCCAGGTTCTCAGAATTTTTGAATCATTTCAAAATCCTAGTCATAAACACGATCATGATCATGATGGTGATGCTTTCACTTTTCAGGCGTATTCACTTTTCTTTTTTTATTTTTCTTGGTATTTTTGGATCCCATATCGTCATTCAGTTTCTTTAAGGTCCCTTCAGCTTCAAGTACTGGGAAAAAATAAAGCCATTGGAGATTGTTGGGTGTCAAAATGCAGAAACTTGTAAACTGAAAATAGAGCGATGACAACAAGTAAAAAATCAGTTAAAAGCGTTGAGTCTTACACTAATAATCATTTGAATATGAACAAAGAACTCTACTTTTTTCAGGGACTTGTAGAAAAAACAAAGAACAAGCTAGGTCTCTTTATGAATCGCATTCTTCATCTTTTATATTGAATCATTGATAGCTCAAGTTGTTTTCGGCTTTGCTGACAAAAATCACAAGAGCCTTTTCCATGAGCCTTGCCCATACTTTTTGGGCTAAACATTAATAAGGCCTAATATATGTAGGGCCTAAACGAGTGTAAGAACACGGGTTCAAATCAATCCAAAACCATACATCACTCATACAAACCAAAAAACTTAATAAAATAAGACGGCAAAAAAATAGAAAAAGAACCCCAAGTAGAAAGTGTAAAAAACTCATAGTTAATATTATATTATTTATATAAATAATATAATATTAGATATTAAGGCTTTATTATCAAAATATTTTAATAACAATTTAGGTGAATTATTTATTTTTATCATTAAGTAATGTATCTATTTAATTGCAAGATTAGTTTAAAAAATTGATATAGTACAATAGTGGTACAAAATATTGTATGACTAGGTTTTGACTAAGCTCTGTTACAGATAGTAATGCCAAGGTTTAACCAAGTTGTTATCACTGCTAAGCCTAGAAGGTTTGACTGGTCAAAATTAATTAAACTTTTTTTTTTTCTCTCTCTCTCTCTCTCTCACACACACACACAGACACGCACACAAACACATATTTTGTGTCATTTTGCAGTCAAAGTCAAAGGAAGTCCCTTTCGGTTTGTAATTAACATTACCCGTAAATAAATAAAAAATTGTTTAAGTATATACTTAATTGTAGACATATTTATTATAAGAGGAGTTGTACCATTAACATATAAGATGAACATGCGAACCAGCTTAAAAAGACATTGAATATGATCACAAGAAGAAGAAGAGCTCCATCAAATTCACGAGTACTCGAATCAATGATGATATTAGTAATCAGGCAATATATATATTTGATTATATTTGAGGGACATCTTATAAGACCCACTTTGTATTATATTTCACTAATTTTACTTTGTATTATATTTCACTAATTCAAACCATCTATTTTGTAGATATGTATTCAAAGATCATCTCTATAAAAAATCACTTCAATCCATTATCATTTGAATAATTGTGTTCATTGATTTTGTAGGACACAATTGGATGTCGAAACGGTTTCCGATTTATCTAATTTTTTGCAAGGATGATCTATGAATATAGACTTAAAAAATAGATTGTTTGGATCATTGAAAAAAAAATCATAATGTATCCTAAATAGTATCTTTATTTGAGGGATCCCTCAATATAAATATAATATGAGTTAAAAGAGTTATATAAAAAATTATATAAAAAATGTACAAAACAATATAACTTGGAACTGGGAACCACGTGATCACATTAAGACAAAACACCCCGACCAAGTGATTAATTAACAAAATTAAACTTCAAATTCGAGAGAGACAGAGAGAGCTAAAGTAATGAATTAATTAATCAAAGCATTTGAATGGTTCAGTTCAGTCAATTAAATTGAAAACTGTAGTGACAAAATAGTAAGTTTAAGTTTTGTGGTTTTTTTCTTCTTTCCCTTTTCTTTTTTTTGCTAACACAGAGGAGATCTATGAGGAATGCGTTTTCTTCTACTGATCATGCTCGAGGCCATGTCCTCGTCTGAAACTTTATGAGCTGATCTTCCGCACAATGAAGCATAATTCAGTCCACTTCTCTTCTTCCGGACAATCTCATGATGTCTGTATCCCATGTTCATGCTCATGCTCATGTTCTCGGACCCTGATGACCCGGATGATGATGAGCTCATCGGGTCATCGCAGTCCACAATTGTGGAATGAGGGTTGGTCTGATCACTCGTCATCTCCTCGTCTCCGGTATCAGAAAGAGGAACCAAGAACTCAGGACTGAGTTGAAGAGAGTTGCATTTCTTTAGGTAAGGAGAGAGGTCCTTGTTCAATTTAAGGAGATAGTCCACCTGATTAACATTCATCATTCCAAATATTGTTCAGTTTTAGTTAAAGCCTTTCATATATGCCTCTATATCTCTCTCTTAAGTAAGCATATGAACTAGTAGAATTCAGTGATATTATGGTGCCGTTGTTCCATAAAATAATAGAAATGCAATCAATCATATTGGGATATTTTCATTACTGATTATGATCATGGATAATTAAAAACCTATTAGTAATTCAGCTGCATGCATGGAATGGAACAAAGCCACCACTCAAAAGTAAGTCAAGTTGATTACCTTGCATCCGAGAGAGCAATGGATATAAGGTTCTTGAAGACTTCTGTCACAGGAAGTGCAGTTGTTTCCAGAACCCTTGAATTGCCTGTTCTGAGGTCTTTTCTTGATGAACACCACTTTGGCACTATTGATTGTATATGCCTAAACAAGAATCAAAGACTTAAATTGTCAAAAACTGTACAGTAATATATTACATACAAACTGATGGAGATGGTTAATTAACCTGGCTCTGATGATTATAGGGCACCAACCTGAACATTAGAACAGTCTATGAGCTTTTGAAGATCTTCCAATCGGACAACATCATGGTATACGTAACGGCGAATTTGAAGGAGCCTATGAAAACGATGGGATGGCAGACAATGGGGGCATATACTGATGCAACAATCCAAGCAGCAGATATTCTTTTCATTCTTTTTAGCGGTTTCATGATAGGAGCAACCGGCAAAGAACTTCTGAGTATAGAGGGCTTCCAACCATGCAGGCTTCTGAATTCCCTATTAAAGCAACAAAATTTGTTCAGTGATTATATATATGAACCAAAAAGACAAGAAGAATTATGCCATAGAGAGACAGAGAGTGGACAGAGACAAACCATGATCACATAAACACTTGAAAGAGAGAGCCCTCCTTGAGCTGTTATCAAGACAGTGGTGTAAGCAGAAGAGAGAGAGAGACTTAGGGATGGAGATAAGAGTATTTATGGAGCTTCACAAGAGAGGAAAGGGGTATATATTTATTCCTTGGGGAGGTACACAACATTTTGTCAATAGGAGGCTTGTAACATGAGAGAGAGAGAGAGAGAGAGCGCATTAAATAAAGGAAGTAAGATATGAGGGGAACGTGGGCGCTGTTTCCGTGTCTCCCATTCTCTAAAACCCCTATAAACTATTCTTGCTCATCTCCTTGGCTGAAGAGCTCTAATGCTAAACTAACCAAGCTCTTCTTGAAGGAGCTGCCTCTCTGCCTCAAAAATTTTATTTTCAAAGTGTTTTTTTTATACCTTTTCTTTCATTGATTCTCATCTCTTAGAATTGGTGAAATCAGTTGGATGGAAGGAACCAGCCACTTGTTGTAGACTTTGAAATGAGAAACAGAACAAAAAGATGACAGATATTTACATAGATAGATAACACCAGCTTGATAATAGTTCAATTGGTCCATTCTTGCGTTCCACTTAGTTGTCATTCAAAATAATTACAAAAAAGCTTAAGTTAGATCCAACTTAAAGATGCATATCCCAATAAGTCGGCTAACTTAATCTTCTTTTTTTCCTCATTCATAAAAAATGTAGATTTTCTTTCTAAATGTATATTGTATTCCTCTGCGTCCCTTTTTCTTGACTGATGCTTTTGATGTCATTCGTATAATTTCCATCACTTCAAAGCTAAGTAATTAGAGCATATACAGCAACAATGAAAGCATGGTAGAGATTGAGAGTAGCCAATCTCCCCCTAAACTTTTTTCTCATTAAAAAAAAAAAAAAACATGGTCAAGAAGAAGGGTGCTGAGCTGCATTAAAAATACCCAAAGGCAATTAGTAATACCTATCAACTATGTCTTGTCACAAAAAATTGAAATTTTAAAAGCTCCAACTGGTTTAAGAGAATCTATCAGATACATTAACTTAAAAGAATTTGGTGCAAGAGCACCAGATCAGTAAGAATAAGTAGAGCTTAATCTTGCAATCTATGGATGCACATCTAGGATGTATACCTGCAAATCTGACCGTCTGATTGTTTCATTTTTGAGACCAGGGAAGAGCACCTCAAGGGTCCTGGCTGGCTAGTATACTTTCAAACATATTATATAGTATCTCCTTATTGTTTAGGTGTACTGAGTATGTCAAGGTGCTTTGTTTATTCTTCTTCTTCTTCCAAGGCCCTATTAAATTGCTCAGAAAATGAGAGAGACAAATTTAATGAAACTTGAAAGATTAAAATCTGGGTTTGGGAATATTAGTATTCCAAAAACAAAAACAAAAACAAAAACTTGAAGCTGTCCATTCATTGGGGTTTTTTTTGATACCTCAACTGTGACTCATGTGACTCATGTGGTAACAAGGTTGAAGTAGCAGTTTAAGTCTTAGGAAATAAACAGAGAAAGGCAATTGGTAAAGGATGTCCTGCCAACTAAGGCCATAATGGTGTTGGTTTAGAATGCCTTGCATCTGGCCAATACAATACAACCATGGCAGCATGCCTAATCTACTAACAGAGTCAAAACAAAGACATGTACAAGAAAGAAAGAAAGGAAAAAACCCGGTTTTTAGGGAATAAAACATGTCAACAATCAATCAACCACTCCACTAATCCACTAATCACAACTCCTGCTTTAACAATAATGTGGTTTCGCAACAAACATTTGACAGACAAGCACAACTCATTGAGCACTAGTTAGGGAAACTAATGACCTAATTAATTAGAGGCTCCAGTGTGCTAATTTTGAGGAAGACCTTGCTTATTGTGCCTCTAAGCTCCAACCAAGAGTTACCTTGGGGTTTGCAATGCCAAAGAGTCTTGTATCATTCCATTTATACCCTTCCTTCAGGTCTACCATTCAATTTCGAGCTTCCACCTTGTAAGATTGTTGTTCATCAGAGCATTCCACATCACAAATCTTTTATCATATTACAACCGACGGTTGTCAAGAACTCATGATTAATGCTATCATACATTTTTATCATATTAATCAACGGTTGTCAATGCATGCCTAGAAGATTACAGATAGCAAAGCCCTTACATACATCTAAATTAATCTTCTTAGAGATTTCAGCTCTTGGAGCTAGACCTAAGCAAACTTATAAACATTTTGTGAAGATATTATCAAATATTTTATCTTTTCCATTTTTATAAAAAGATAAAAGAAAAACATTTTGAGGCGGTTTGAGTTTGTCTTTTTGTGTTTTCTTTTCCCCTCTTCTTAAGAAAGCATTGAAGGTATGTTAACTGTTGGTTCACTACCAATGTGATGAGCAAAACTTTTTGAAGATTAATTTCAAAGAATAATCTAAAAGTAGTTTTATTTATTTATTTATAGAAACTGCTAAAATAAAACAGAATCATGATAAAAGTTTCACATATGTCTACCATGAAATGAAATATACTGTGCACGTGTATACTTGATGAAACGACATAACTAGCAACTATCCCTGGAGCCAAACTAAAAGCAAGAAAGAAATTAAGCTCACAGAACAAATAGAATCAGAGAAGAGAAAGAGGATGGCCAACCCCACGTGCCATGAAAAGCAGAAAGGTATTATAGTAGGCAAGAAGCTCACGTGCAAGGGATCCAACGGCCTGGCTTTCAAACAAACTGGCAATGTCCAAAACGAGAAGCTTAAGTGTGTCTTGGGACTGACCATTTACTCCTTTTATCATTCAAGTCAAGGCTTCAAGTTGTGTGGAGTGTTGGTCAACGGTCAAAGATCCAGAAGTGAACAGATTCTACAGAGATGATGATGTGGTTAGAAGAAGAAATAGGGGGAGGGCTGGGTCAGCGGATGAGCCGCACGAGGGGATCTTCCTGCTGTGGCCACAGGCCTCTGTGTGGTCTGAGTTGGTTCCATTTTGCTTTGTCAAAAAGGGGTTTCTTTCTTTATTAGCCCTCAATTTTAAAGTTTAGGTCACATGGGGAACCTTTTTTCCAAAGATTAAAGACTAACTATGCTCTAGAGTCAAGATCATGTGACTCCAAGCCAACACCTAAACCTTCATGTAGTAGTTCTAGTTTCCCATCGTGCTCACAAGATTCAAATTCTTAGCTGAAACCTTGTCATCAACACAAACCTTTTGATTATCTAAAAACAGCAGTCCTCCTCTTCCTCTTCTTCCTATTCTTGTTCACGCATATTTTCTTTGTTCTTCTTATGTCATGTGATATATCTACCTTTTATGCCATAATCAACTTCGCCTAATGAAGATTGAAATGGCCGTTAATCTGTCAATACTAATCAGTAACCACTAATAGAGTCCCTGATAATGTTAAGCACTACTATCATTCTTTATACAGTTAATAAATACTACTTCTTATTAATAATCAATACTTTACATCTTCCCCAGATTATCCACCTTTTCAGGTTCTGTATTCTTCATTTTAAACGTCTATACAATTATATAAATACACTATACAACAAATCAACAAGAAATATGATAAATCCATGTACGGAGAAATTATATTCAAATGGCTCAAACCTAGTCTCAAGGTTTCTGAGCAGAAAACATGATGAAAGATTGCTGAACTTTGCTCGAGTAGTTGATGAGACCAGATGATGTACACAAGTCCTCAATCTCTTCTTCCGTTAAATAGCTATAGTTCTGCAGAGCCCTCTGCCGCATAAATTTACAACTTAAAATCAATACTTATTAAAGTTTATAACCAAGTCAGTCACATATTTTTAATAAAACCCATGTCCCAACGACTGTAAAAACAGTTTCGATGGGGAGCCACCCTTAAACAGATCCTAGCTAGCTACAGCTAATGAGTCCGGACTAACGAAAATTCAACTGTTTGGATCACTTTACTTCATTCATGTGCAATTTATGTAGAATACGAAAATGAACGTGGATGTTACACAATCGTTCTTTTGAACATACATTCTATCACTAGCATATACAGATAAACAAGTATCATAATAACATTAGTGTGAGCAGGACAATTGACAGGTCTGAACCCTATAGAACAACTATAACTTCATAACATAATAAGTTTTAGTGTTTCAATACATGAGTACTATAAATCAGAGATAAGTTGGTTGACATCTACTTAATGGGAAATTCAAAAATTGAAATAAAAAGTTCTCAGACAAACCAACTCCTAGTTTGGATAAATGCTTCATATAAGAGCTCCTCAGAGTAAATCAACATTTGCAAAGTAAGCGTACACACATATATCCACTCAGAGATGAATACAAAGTTGTTTATTTTCATTTAAGAAAACAAACCATGGTTGAAATTATTAATCCACCAAGGAGGAATCACATCTATCATTGATCACATTTGTTAACTTTTTGAATAAGTAAGAAGTGTTACCTCTCTGAGAGGCCTCAATATCCAGGGAGTAGATGAAGTATACCGCAGGAAAGTGGTTCCGACAAAGATGCCACCACTTCGTAATATACGACTTATTTCAGCAATCTGAGAATTATATGAGAAATGAGTTGGAAATGCATTAGTTAAAAGCAACTTTGTTGCATCCACACACATGTCTACAGTAAAACTGAAAATATAACAAGATTCGACAGTTCATGAAGTTCAGATGCAAATAGAATTCAAAGCGCAAAGGCTTCTCTTCTGTAACTGTGGAAAAGGCTGTGGCTGAATTCTTTTTTTGTAATTGTAAATAGAGCTACTTTCCCTCTTCTGCCTTCCGTCACCTTAAGACAAGACTCATATGCCAATGTTGGTGACTGGAGATAACTCTCTTCAATTATTCCAGGGATGGGAGGGGGTACAGGAAGGTAAGAACAACTTTTTTTTTTGGGGTCATGTATACTCAAGGGATGGCCTTTTTTTTTTTTTTCGGGAGTAATGTCCACCAGAGAGGGGATTAATATATCTACCTGCTAACGGCAAACCACCTGAGAGCTAATTCCTTCGAAAAATTTCACTAAGAAAGATATATCTAAAGTAGGAGCCACAGACCAGCACACCAGCATTTGTGGAGTTATTTCTTTTATAAATTGCAGTATATTCCACAGGAACCAACTCTGTAACTACCTCATGGGCTATCCATGAGCGTTCATGTTACTATAGCTTATGCATCAATAGAAAGGTTGTACTTAGAACTCTTTTACCTAAAAGGTTGCTGATTTCTGATTCCAATTGACCCCACTTATAGTATAACTATGATTGCTAGGTTCATTAATCACTAGCAGCCCTCTCTCTTCCTTGTTGACAAGGTTCTTGATTCTGTAAGGACACTCAACTAATCTCCTGAAAGGTTTAGTCCCCAGTCCCAAACAGAAACACTCCAAGAAATTACCTACCTACCATTGGCCACCAAGGGTTTTGTAATAAAATTAAAAATTGGAATATGCTCTTGAGGTGTCCAAACCCAAGTTGAAGAGTCAGACGTGAGTAATTGCATGAAAGAAAAGAAGAAAATTCTCAAGGTTATAAGTAGAGTAATTTCCAATTTTCTAACTTCCTGTAGTTCTCAAAGGATATCACCCATTTATTTCTCACAAACATTGGCATGGAAGATGCCTATTTCTTGTGGTCTCTCGTAAGGAGCCATGGGTAAAATGGCAATGGTGTTTATTCAGCTTGCCTTAAAAAGCTATAAGTTTTGCTCACCATTCCGCATTTCATCTCATATTCCTAATTACCAGTCAAGGCAGTTTCAAATTGTTCAAAACTTAATTCTCCATATGCTTTCAGATACACCCAGTTGATATAACAAGGCACTTTCACCATGACTTTTTCGTAAGTTATCATCATAGCAGGTGACATGTGTAATACAATATGCAGTTCATCCTCTGAGTTTACTCACTAGTCACTACTAGCATCTCCGATACCATAAAAGGCAAAGCTAGCCAACAGATTTGTTTGACGCACATAACAAAATTATTTTGGGGAATAGGGATGCACCCAGGAAAGGCAAAGTTAATGAAAAACAAGTGAGGTAGGATTTAGAAATTGAAGACTCTGTTAGTTTCCATCCATAATCATGTTGATTCTTAAATCATCCAAGTCGGGTAACTCTGACTAAACATAAGATCCTAGGCGCCAAGCAACTTGAAGGAGAAAAACGGAGGAAATGAAACTTACAGCATTGGAAGGAGAGGGCCAGCAATGCAATGCCGCGCCGGCATGGACAGCACCGACTGAACCTGAAGGGAATGGAAGCCTAGAAACATCTGCCCTCACAAGAGCAAGATTACTGCATTTATTCCAATGATGTGTACATTAGGAATTTAGGATAGACATGTCATTTGACATTAAAGACCATAAACATTATTCAGAAGAGCAGGCAAACTTACGTAGCTAAAAGAGTAGGGTCTTTTTTAAGAAAATCATAACACTGGCGAAGCATATTCTCAGAAAAATCAAGCGCGACAACTCCAGAATAGGTCCCGGATTTGGCAAACTTTCTGGAAAACAAACCACTCCCACAGCTTACATCCAGCAGAACACCACCTTCAGCGGATTTGAAGTAATCCTGAGCCATTTTAAACTGCGTAGCATATAAAAACACCATGTAGCTAATACACTTATAGTTGTATGCATAAAAAGCTGTAGTGGGTAAGTAAACAAAACCCAAATTGGCATGCATGTTGTGCAGACCAAGTTGAGCAAGCAAGCCAGAAAGTACATGCATTATACACATACCTCTTCATCAAGACCTGGGAAGCCACTGCGGTTAAAATTCTGGCGCCAGCCTCTTTCATACAAGAAGGAAACAAGAGGGCTTCTGAATAACTCAGTCCCAGCTGGTTTGACTTCAACGTACTCCTTCAACCCAGCAATAACAGTAAGATCCAAGTAAATGTCTTTGCTTGAATACGACTTGTCGCATTTCTTACACTTGAAAGCCGACCTGTATATTGCTTGCCTACAAATCACAAGACAATATTAAACTTCTACAACTGCAAATTTAAGTAGAAAAAAAAAGAAAGACTTTGCCTTTAAGCTATATAATATTCAATGGGATGGATCATTAAACTTCTCACAGGTTAAAACCAGGAGGGCCTTTCCGTATGAGCGGTTCATAGCATACTGGGCATGCTAACAGCTCAACACCCGAGCTTTCACTTTCCTCAGTGCTCGACTTCCATTCCTAAACATTAAAAATTTGAACTTTTCATATTAAAATGAAATTTTTTATTAAAACATATAGCAGAAATTAGAGTGCAGGGAAAAGATAAGGCAGTGCAGTACAGGCGGTAAAGTAACAACTGAGCTTGCACGAATGGCGAAAGAGGGAAAGCGGGAAGGCGGGCGGGCGGTGCCAGTGGGGCGTCGTCGGAGACGAGGAGTTCTGAATTGGGAATTGTGATAAAGGCGAGGGTATTTTGGGCATAGAAAATCTTGGTGGAGAGGGTGGAGAGACGAGGGAGCCGTCGCCATGGAAGATTTGATTCTTTTCTCTGCTTCTTCTTCTTCGTCTTGTTTTGAAATGACGGAGGTAGAGGTAAGAAGATATAGAGACAGAGAGGTACGTGTTAGTTGTTGTGAGTGTATGGACTTGACCGACTTCAAATGTGCTCCTCAAACTCAAAAATGACTCTTCGTCATAACGTACAGAGTATGATTCAATTCAACCCTTTCACTCTGAGTCTCAGCCAAAAACCAAAAAACTAAAAAAAAGGTCAATTGCTTTCAGCTGACGAAGAAACGACATTATCAATTTTTCATATTTGCGAATTGACCCCAAGGTCTTTTGTCCATGTTATATATAATTACCAATTGGTCCTTTTGCAATTTGCAGTTGAGGACACACAACTGCTACTCTGGTTTACATTTTGATCTGTATTGTATAGAAAAGATTTGTAAAGAAAGAGGCACGGTATCAGGCTTAAAGATCAACTATTAAAAGCACAAAAATGGACGATAACGATGATGATATCTCCGAAATATTACTACTTTGACTAACTGAGTTCTGAGCAAACACAACTGAGTACTGCATAATAATCAAACCTAGAGATTAACTACCACAATGTACAAAAGACCTTAGGCTAAACTCACTCCATGTGCATGGTTGGACGAAAACATATGTCTAAGTTTAAGCACCCTTGTCTTGGAAATCCCCTGCAGTTCTAGCCGTAAACTGTTTAGTGTATACTCGATGCCTTCGCTCCCTTGCATAGATTACCCAGAAGATCAATGACAACATCACCGCTGCAGATACCATTACCAACCCAATGTAGATCCAGCCACTGTGCTTTCTCAGACCAGGGCAATTCCGGTTACTCACGTTTGTAAACGCATCCCTAACAAACGTGCAGTCTTGCAGATCAACCAAGAATGGACCATAACGATACAGACCATAACTCACATTTACTGCAGCTTCCATTTGGCTGTAAAAGTTTGGAGTCAACCGGCCAGGTGTAGTACAAATGCCGGCCGAGGAAACCTCACAAACATACTTCTTCCATACCTGCTTGAAACAAAAACCTAAGTCTTAGTCCTTGTTTCCAAACTTCAAGAAAGGTGATGGCAACATGTAGGTCAATTTTAGATGAGCCATTAATATTACCTCTGTGGCATTTTGCAGCGTTGCTTCACCAGGGCTGCACCGTCTATCAGTGCGATCAGAATTGAATGGATTGCAAAGAACAGGTAACGGTGGGCCAGACTGATTAAAATATAAAGGCCCCGAGCCGGGTGGATAATTCTTATTTGAGACATTGGTGATGACACGGTTAACCACAGTAGCGAGTTGGTAGGTTGTTTCCTTGGTGCGCGAAGAGGTCTCTTGAGCAGTAGCATTGTCCACACACGGGAGTATATCATCTAATGCAGTGTGGGCTGTGGGGTTCTGGACCCACTCATCCATGGAAACACATGCATCTGCAACCACACTATGCAAATAGGACAAGAAGTTAGACAATCAGAAAACAGACGAACAAAGCAAATGCAGCAGAACAGTCATAAGTTTAGACGGAATGACACTCATATCATATATTTGTTCTTATGAGATAGCTAAGATGCATCTAAATGTCACACTGAAGGCTGACTTGAAGATTCAATATAAGTGTGCGACTAAGAAAGTAATATGAAGTGAACATAACCACACAGTACTTACTTATGGAGAAGGAGAAATACACCACATAAAATGAAAGTGCCCGCAACAAGAATCCACCCGACAACAACCAAGCTGCACCAAATTAAGTGTTTGTGAACAAATTTTTGAGCACCAAGACACAACTGCTTCCAATATTTGAGATCTCTCTTAAAAAGTAAAAAGGAAATAGTTCAAGCTATATTTCACTTACAAGTACACAAGGGCTTGCATACCGAGAATGGAAAATACTGCAACAAGTAGTCAAAACAAAAGAAGATATAATGTTAATAGTCAAATCTTGAAAATCCCTGCCTCTAATCAAAAGAAAACAAAAGACTTACAAAATCCAAGAAAGGCCAAAAAGAGCATAACAGCAGCAACAATAATGAGTTCCAGTCTCCTGCAAAACATAGAAAGAGATAAATGTTATACAACGCATTGAGAGCAGAAGTTCCCCAGAGCTTCCAGAACCTACTTACAGGCCATCCAATCCATCTTGTATACTCTTAGAATTCTTTTTAGTTTTATCAGAAAGTGTATTGGCAGCAGAGTTGATCTTCGTTAAAACATTGTCAATGTTACTTTGAACATCTGCTGGCAGAAATATAGCATCAACTCCAATCCTTTTAGCTGCACCAAGATAACCTGACAAATTCCTGAGGTTTTCAACAGTTGTATCTGCCCGACCCACAACATAAACTAGTGTTTTTGTTGTACTGCTGTGGAACTTTCCCTGACCAGTGTACAGAACAATGCATCCAACACTAGAATGGACCAGACAAACATTAAAGGATGTCATCAGTTCACAAAAATTGTAGGCAGTACTTGTCCATTTGAATCAAATGTGTGTGTGTGTGTGTAGAGAGAGAGAGAGACTTACATTGCTCCAAGGGTGAACAAAATAAGGAAGATGAGAGAGAGAGCATAGGCTGTTCTAGAATAACCATAAGGCTCTCTTGGACAACAGCAGTAACAGAGACAGATAAGGGACAAGCTTAGCCCAAAAATCACGAACCAGACGGCAGCAATGACAAAGAAGGGAGCCGCAGTGAAACCAACAGACTACATCATACATTAGTAATCAATGTAAATATATTCGTTCAGAGACATTAAACATGCATTCCAATCTCCAAACAATCTCAAAAAGAAAAACACAGGATTTGAGAAACAAAGAAAATAAATGACATCATCAAAATACAAAAATAATTTATTAATTCATGAATAACATTCTTGGCAGAGTTCAAGGCCTGCATTTATAAGCAGAAAGAACTGTTCTTTCTGCAAAATGCATCAGGGAAAGACATTAGAGATCAAAATTAGTTTTGAACAACCACAATGTCATTAAGGAAAGCAGCAAAATTGCAGAACCGCATACAGATAACCAAAACCCAATAACAACTCGTTGTTGATTATCAAACAGCATAATCCATCAAAGAGTATAATAAACTGATACCCATTGAACCTGAACCAATAAATAATTTTGATTCCTGATTTTCAAAATGAATCATCTTGCCCCCTTAAATTTTTACTAGAGAATTGTCCCAAAAAAAAAACAGAGGGGGCTGCCCATCCATGACGGCACTGCACTCAAAGTGGCTTCCATGGCCAACAACTTATTATAAATATCAAAAGAAAAAAAGATCCTTCCATCTCCCCTATTGGTTCGTAGCAGGTATAATTTCTTTGCTTTGTGATCGTACTGAAAGGTTAATTAATTTGAAGAAAAATAAGCTAGAATTCATAGTTGGGTGAAAGGGGGGTTTGGTTCTTCAATTGATTCTCAAAGGGAAAAAGATGAGCTTGGGTGCAGCAGTGGACTATTCAACTCCAGAAATCTATATCCCATCTGACATAGAATGGCATGTGCTTAGCAAGTCCAAATTTTTCTTTCTGGGTGCTGCTTTACTTTGTGGTATGTCAGATGAATTTTATATTCCAATTCTAGTGCGTAAGCTTCTCTTTATCCAATTGTGGTCTTAACTCTTAAGGACCATTTAACAGTCCATCCAAGTAGCAAGACAGCCCAAACAACATGATTATATTCATAAACTCAGAGAAACCCAAATCATAACAAGCACAAAGAAAACAGCCAGGATATGAAAATTAATCAAGGGTTGAGAGAACTCACAGCCCAGTAATGCTCATTGCTGATATTCCAACCACCAGTGTATTTCTTGAACCCATCAAGAGGGTCCTTCCTGTATGTTCTCTCCTTAGCCAATATGAAAGACGAGTTTTGGACAGTTCTTTCTGCAAGAGACCTCCTTGAGTCCCATGTCACCGCTCCACCATACTCATACTCACTCTCACCACCTACTCTTACACCTGCACCAACCAGAAAAGAAAAAAAAAACATCAACAATAACCCATTTTCTTGAATAACACAAAATAACCATTTTCTAGGCAAATAAAAGCAAAAAAATTATACAGTACCCGTTGTTCGAAAAGTGTGCGAAATGTGAGAGCGTCCTGAAGTTAAAGCAATGAAGAGGGCAAGGGAAAGAAAAAGAAGGAATTTTTTTGGTGGGTTTGATCTAAAACATAACATTTTGGGTTGCGGTTTCTGTTTCTGGGTTGCAGACTAAGAAAAATATCCAGAAGGCCTATCCCAAACCAGAACCAGAGGAAAGCCGCGTATAATTGTTAAAAGCGTCTGTTTGGTTAATTCAGAGTGTGTGTGTGTGAGAGAGAGAGAGAGAGAGAGAGTGAGAGACAGACAGAGTGAGAGACAGATTGTAATTTACTATATAATATATATCAGCTAATATCTTTGGTTTTCGATTATTACGGTTTGGAAAGCGACGGGCACTCAAGGGCCCTTCTTATATTTTCCAGATATCCTCTGTCGGTATTTTTTTTTTTGGGTGAAAACCAAGGTTATACCCCGCGCGATTGCGGGGAGGTATTTTTTTTTTTTTGGTGAAAACCAAGGTATACCCCGCGCGATTGCGGGGACTAACCCTCGAGGTACTGTCGGGCGCAAAGCGGGGACCTCTCCCAACAAAGTCTGCTCTATTCGCAAGCGCCTGTGATCGAACCCAGGACCTCTTATTTAAAGGATCCAAGCCCCTTCCACTTGGACCAACTCCTGTTGGTCTCTGTCGGTATTTTCGTCATGACGAAAATACCCTTCTTATATTTTCCGATTCTCTTTCGCGATTTTAATTTATTTTCGCCAAGCAACCTTTCGATGCTTTTCTTTTGTGTAGAAGAAGGTTGTTGGTTTTTTCTTTTTTAATTTTGGTGTGCTTTTCTTGGTGGGAATAAAGAATGATATGACAGACATGATATTTACAATATTATTTTTTCAAAAACAAAAAATAATTGGTAATATGCTTTTCTTTAAGATTTTTTTTCTTTTTTCTTTTTGCTTAATATCTGGAAAAGGAAAAAAAAACATCTGATGCATAATTGGGTTTTAAACATTCGTTGGTATAGTTGTATAAATTATGGAAAAATATATGATTTGATTGTAATTTGTAGCTAAAAATATCATGTTAATATTACTGCTAAAGTAGGTAGGTGGGCAATGGCTTGCTCGAAATAACAGTAACTTTTGATATTTTGCTTCTTTTTTTTGGGTCAATTGTTTTGGTATTTTGCTTAGAAAAGAAGCAAAAGAGTAAAGCCGTGTGGGGAATATGAATGAGATATTATTACTGTTCATTTTATATTGTGGTGTACGTAATTAAGAAATTATTGAAATTAGAGGACATGACAAGTCTCTTGGCTTTTCCACTGGAATTTACTCCTCTAATTCGTTGGAATAACAAGGAAGCATCTCATTTTGTTGCATTAGGTTAGTTGCCAGAGGGGTATAGTTGCCATTAAACTTGACAGTGTTAAGCATATCAATTTTTTATTTTCTTTATTTTGGTATAAATAATAACTTCAACTTTATTTTATTCATCAAACATATTGGAATCCTTCCAAACGAGCCATAAATCATCGAAAAAATTACGAATAAAAGAAAAACAAACCCGTGATTGGAAAAGGATGCTTTAATTTGATTTGTGGTAGAACTAAGAAGAAAGAATTCGTCCAGAAGAAAGAAACAAAATGATGAATTATGGACCCTTTCACAATTATATGTTGCATAAAAGATGAATGAATTGTGGTCACGAAATGAAAGGCTTAGACCAATGCTGAATTGGGACCGTGCCTTTCTTTGTTGTCATCGGCCAAATATAGCTTGCATGGGATGGCATGTTGCGTCAACATGTGCTTATGAGATGAAAAGCCTCTAAATTTTATGGATGCCACTTTGAACTTCAATTAGTAATTTCCAAGAGCTATGGAAATATATGATCATTAGGTTTTTGAGTAATTTATAAGTAAATGTTGGGCGAAACGTCTTCTCTTTATGTGCATATAGAAATAAATTTGGTGTCAACAATAAAAAGATAATTCGTTCAAATTTGTGGGTTTTTGTGTAAATGACATGCAAACTGAGTGTGAGGTGTGCAATATCGCCACACGTCTTTCCTTCTTTCTTTCCTAGAAATCATCAAGTAATATGTGGAATTACTTCAAACGAAACCCAACCCATGTGGCAGCACAGCAGCAAACTAAATATACTCAACAACACAGAGACAGACACGAAATTGAACCAATTTTCTATTCTTAATTATATCTTCTGTTGACAACATGAAACTGAAAAACAATATCAAATTCTGAGTTCTTGCTTTCGTTCATATGATTATGAATGGATTGGCATGTGGTGGTTGACGATTGATACTGGTAATATATTGTGCTGGCAGGCTCCGGTTGGTACACAAGAATAGGATATGTGGCAAAAGGCAAACATTGATTGAAACAGACAGGCAACAGGCACTGCCCAATCTAATTGCAGATTGGGCTTCCTCATTCATGTCTTCCAAAACACAATCTCAACCAGATTGTTCAAATTTGATTGATTATGGCCCAGCCCAGCCCAAATCTGAAATTTGCTGCTGAGGACGAGGCACATGTTATAAAAACCCATGAAGGGATAATATGAGCATTCAAAACACAAAGGCCACAAGAAAATGCAAGAAAGAAAAACAACTGTATTAACTGTCTGAGAGGCTGGCTGGCAGACTTACACAGCAATGGCTGCAATCTTCCAAACCCTGCTTCCCATTTGCTGTTCCAGACAGGCCATATCCTCTCCTGCTCCATGGACTCCCCTTAGACCACCCATCTCAGATTCCATAGGCTCTTTGGCCATTTCAAACTTAAATAGGCGGCAAGGACAAATGGCAGTCTCAGTTGCCTTCAACCCATCTGGGAATTTTGACATCTCTTTGTATGACGAGGAAGAAGGTAAAACCTTTCTTAATTCATTAATTGGGTTCTCTGCTCACTATGTTTATATCCCTTTATCTTTTGGACTACTTCAGAAAGCTTGTTCCTTTAATAGGATAAAAGGCCAAAACTTTTTTATACAACCAATATATTGGATATGAAAACTTGGTCAAATCCAACTTATAAATCATTGTGGTGGACAGACACATCTAGTAAGGTTGAACCTCCAATGCCACCAAGTGAAGGTCGATTTGAAATAGTTCTTGATAATGATGTGATTCGGGGTCTTGACTTATCCCCATTTCATTCTGCAACTGGGATTACCAATCCTTCATCAGGTAAAGCAATCAATTGAGCATCAGATTTACAAGTCCAAGTTCATGATGACTTTTTATGCAAAACCCTGATGAAGTATTACTGCAATTTTTGTAACTAGCCAAGCCAAAAGAGTTTCTTGAACGTACAATTGGCTTTACCATTAACTATACAAGAGAAGATCCACGTGATCCTAGAGAACTATCAGAATTCCCTGATATAAGACTCTGGTTTTTGAGACTTGATGCCTCCTATCCCTGGTTGCCTGTCCTCTTGGATTGGCGAGCCGGAGAACTGGCTCGTTATGCTGCCATGTTGGTTCCACACCAGGTATTGTATTTTATAACAATGCCATTGTGTCAGAGTTTGAGAGTGAGGAGGGGCTTGTCATTGTTTAATGGAATGACCTTTGAAATCTTATCTTTGTAGATGAACACGAGGATGGGGGTGGTCTTCAATCCTGAGGCACTGGAACTATTCGTTATGCAGAAGGTTTTTATTGTGTACTCATGGTTGAAGCAACATGACATTCCAAAGCCTAGATTGAAGACCAGTGACATGGCTAGGATGCTTGGGTTCGGAATCGGAGATGAACTCTACGACTTGATCGATAAACATCCACTGAAAACATCATAAACGAGTCCCAACTTAGTGTTTCCCAATGTCATACATGATTGACAAATAAATACCCTGCCCCGGCTTTGATAGTGAGCCTAATTTACTGTCACAAGGAGTTGCACCCCTATTCTTTGATGGTGACAGTGAATCGATGTCAGAGAGAAGCTGCTACTAAAACCAATGATTTACTAGAGCAGGAGAGGATCCTTTCTTCAGTAGCACAATGGTTCTTTCTAACTTCAACTTTTGATACAGGTTTCATCAAATTCTATTTCACAAAGTAATTGTCTGAGAAAAGGTGGTTCATAGATGTTCAACATATGCATATTGCCATGAACTACTGTGCACTCCTTAGAATAGTCATTACAAAAAATTATGTTTCTGTTCATCTTGATTCTTATTCTCCATATTATCATGCATAAATAAACATACATATCGTACATGACGTTCAAATCCGCACCAAAGCGAGAAATTTAGAGTATATACATTAAGATATCCGCATTGTTTTTTATACATAATCTGTACATTTACAGAAAAAGAAAATGAAGCTAAACTAAACTAGGCTGGTGAACATGGAGAAACAGAACATATATAGAGTAGTCCCCAATCCTTACCATGTACTTTTCAGAAAAATTCAGCTTCATAAGTCATACTTTGCAGACTTTAAATTCGTGAGAATGAGGGGCGTGTGGTACATAAACCGGGAGATTTGCATATAGGACATACATTTTTATATCCCAGCCATTGTTTAATGCAAGCAATGTGGAAGCCATGCCCACAATCCAATGTTCCTAGCTCATCCTCCTCTACAAAATCCTCCTGTCATGAAGACCAACATTGTAATGCCATTCACTTTGATAGGCATTTATCGCTTAGTCACAGAAACTTGATAGAAAGTCAAATTAATATAGAGTATAAGCAAAATACCTGGCAGATGCTGCAAAAGTCTTTCTGAGCATTTTCTTCTGCAAACAAAAAGTAATTGCTGCGCTTGAGAGATGCAACAGCTGCTTCCTCAGATAATCCTGTGCTGACATTCCCTATATGATCTTCTAAAGCCAACAACTCCTGTAGAATGCCAGGAGTAAGTAAGACAAAAGAGATACTAAAGTATTATTGATTAAAAAAAAAATTCTGTGACAAATGAAAGTTTTGATGTGAGAATACCTCATATGACATGCTATCCACATCAAGCCACATAGCTCCAGAACGATTGCGCATTTCAATTGAAACGTGCAGAGGCCGTTGGTAAATAACTCCAGCATTCTGCTCGTGTAGAATTAAAGACGAAAGCAATGCAATCAAATGATTATACAAGCTATGCTATAATGCTATAACAGATTGATCTAATGATCATACAATCATTTAGTTCTTGGTTCAATACAGTTATACATATATGTCTATTGTTAGGCTGAGAATCAGCAGGTGGACACTGTACAGGAAGCAAGGCTTACCATGCTGCACCTTCACATTTGTAGTCATTGAAAAGAGATTTCCTTAGATAGAATGAAATAATAGACAAACCTCTGTGACAAGCCTGAAGTTCACTCCACGGTTAGCTGTTACAACAAAAAATGAAGTCGAACCTTCTAACAAGCTATCAGCCGGCGTGTGCATATATAGAGTCAATTCCATGAGTAGTTGCCTCCATAGATCAATTTGGGTAACATTTTGGACCCCATTATCATCAGAAGAATAAGCAGAAGCTTGACCAAATCGAAATGTAGAATCTGCACTTACGTGAGGAGGCCAAAGGGAAGGCCATAAAGACCGCAAAAGATTGTTAGGCAGCCCAAAACGACTTTGGAAAAAAGAAATATGGCGAAGAGGAGTAGATCCAAGAATTAATGTGGTGCAAGTTCCAGAATTAAGCTCCTCATTCTGTGAACCTGGAAAATTAGCTCTTCCAATTTGGCTTATGGTATGAGGTAAGTTGAGGTTTGAAGTGTTAGCAATGCAACTTGTTATGCTCCTTATGGTGGCTCCTGAAAGCGGATCATGCAAACTCCTTCGAACAATTAGCCCTGGTGATGATGAGTGGTCCGACTGATAAAGCAAATTAGAGTGTTCCTTGTTTTGAACATGGCTCGTTGGTTTTGAAGCTTCATGTGGTCGTCGGAACGAGGATGAAGAAGTCTGGAGAAGATGCAACCATGCATGTATGAAAATTTGGAGCAAGAAAACATGTAAATGCAAAGGAACTATTATGAAGTTTTACTCACAAGAAGAGAGAGAAAATGTCCATTCTCCCTCTCGGATTCAAAATTGGCAATTAACCCAACATCTGGCTTCAGCTGAGAGCCCTGACTTAATTCACCTGAAAGCTGATTGATCCTTTCACTGCAGCCACATTTTTGTCCATGAGGGGAACACTGACATCTTCTTCTGCGAACAGAACAAGAAATTACATGTTGATTTCACATATATATACAAGTTCATGAACAAGTTGGCCTGGAAAACTTATTTTTGTTCTCCTCAATGACTTACGTTGTTGGGATTTGTTGAGGAGGAGGAGAATTATTGGAACAAGTTGCACGCATCATTACAATGAAGAGGAGCTACCGTAACTAAAAAGAAATGAAGAAGAAAAGTCAAAGCTACAGAATACCTAATATATATTATTATTAAAGACTAAATATTAGTGTTGAAAATGAGAGGCAGAGTGCAGAGACGATAATCTGTGAATCAAGATTAGAGAGGAGGGAAATAGGTTTTGCTCTTTGCATTGGGAATTTTGAGGGGGGTGGCTTAGCGGTTAACGTGGGCGGGATTTGTAACGGTAAAATAGCCAACCACCAACTGTAAGGTCGTTGACAAATAAATTTGAGTGGAAACGCACGCATGCTTTTCCACTGAGAAATAAGCTCGGGCTTGGGCTTGGAGCATAAAGGTGAAGGCCCAATAAAGGAGGGCGTCGACAGGATTAGGAAAAAAATGAAGGCCCAATAAAAATAGGTTTGGACATGTTTAGGAGCCTTGGAAGCAGGCCCAAAAACTCAGATTTTGTATGTGTTATATTGATATAATTTACAGGGAGGGAGATTCGAACTTGGGCGTAAAGAATGGACTCATTGCCCTAACCAATTGGTCTAACTCACATCAACGTTTTTGTGTTTTTTATGATTGTATACATATAAAATTACATAGTCTCCGACTTCCCTTTCATTATCCTTTCAAAATAAACTCTTATACTAAACCTGTAACTTTCTTGAACCCAAAACAGTGTAATTTTAGATGTGAGTATAGCACAAGTACCCAAAATATAAGTGGACAATCCTATCTCTACTTAACGATGGTGGTAAACCCAAAACAAAAAAAAGTGATCATATATCATGTGGTAAGTAGGAGTTTCATTACTTTTCTTGACATGCCAGGTAGTACACATGTTATCTCTCTAGGGAGTACTCTCTTATCTCATGACAAGACAAGGAGTACTGTCGTCGATGAAAAATGTTCTAAATTCGAATTTCTCATACCTTGGAAATAAAATAGACCAAAAAGAAAAAGTATAGGCGGTTTGTTTGCTCCTAAAAAGTCTCTCTCCGAGATGGCCCAGATGTCCCTCAAAAGTTTGATCATGCTCCTTGTCACGAGTGATGAGTGGTGACTCTAATGCTCGCCTAAACCCTAAACCAAAATGTTGAGCTTCACGGCTTTCATGCATGGTTGAGGAAATTTGGGTGCATTGAACATTTTCCTGTACCTATTAAACTATCTTCTCTCCTTAATTAATAATTTTGTTTATATTTAGAATATATAATTGAGGCGGAGGATGGCTGCCTGATAATTAGGGAGAGGGGGATGGGTGGGGTGGGTTCACAGCCCATGTGCCAATGTAGCAGAAAACACATGTTAATTACTAGTACACACCACTAGCCCTAAACCCTATATATATATATAGAGAGAGAGAGAGAGAGAGAGAGAGAGAGAGGGACCACACCACACAAAGACCACCAACATATCCCACTGTACGTACGTAAGTTGACAAGATTAAATGTTCATGCAGCTAGATGTTCAGATTCAGATCCAGACTAATTATATATCTACGGGACATATACATACATATATACATATATGCATCAAAGGGTTTGTCAATAGCGGATGAGGATGTCCACTTCATCTATTATTGAGAATGTAATAAGATTAGCATTACTCGGAACACTTGCCGTATGCATTTAATTACTCTAGAGAAAGAATGACTAGAAATTAATATACATGATGAAATGGATAGCATTATTATTAATATTGAATGGAATTGTGTACAAAAACTGACTGGTTTAGCATATGGCATTTATTATGCATGCATGCGATGTTCACGTTCCTTTTGCCACTGCATTGCCATCCCAACCCAACCCAACCCAACCAATTAATTTTCATGTCATGATCATGAACCTGTGACCCGCCTCTTGGGTCCAATATTTATTATATCACCCACACTTTTAGCTAGTTTGGCACCGTATGTAGTATATAGTAGTGTAGTTAGTAAGAAATTTCAAAGGGAAAGGGAAAGCCCCCATTTGAATTGGATTTATCTTGAATAAAACATTGCAAACATGCAAGCACAAAACATGTCTCTCTAGATCCACCAAATGCTAGCGTTGAAACCAGTGGACAGTGGTCCAATTTCTGGTTTGGTAGATGATTAACTGAATCCCAAAAACATGTGATGTCCCTCTGTCGGCTCAATATTTGTCAATCTTCCACACTTTTCGAGTAACTTGGATTTGTCCAGACATTAATATTTGTATGCTTATGTTAATTAATTATCCCATAATTGAATTAAATATATCTTAATTATATACGTTTTACGTACGCGACTCTTCTCTTCAATGGTTGAACAAATTTGTAAGATGAATATGATTGTTGATGGACGTGGATGGTCCCTTCCCTTACTGGCAATTAACAATCATTTTATGTACAAGATACGTACTTTTCGTCTGCTGTATATATCTTTCTTTTTAGTAAGACTGCGTAATTGCGTTCATTAATTTAAATCAATTCTCCAAACACCAAGAATTCATTCATTCATTCTTTATTACGACTGTTATTGAATAATAATAATAATAATAATAACACGTACCTGGTCCCCCTAACTGAAATTCTCAACGCCTCTGCAAAACAATTAAATAATAAATGACAACAGAAGTTGCAGTTTAGAGGAAGCTAATAATAGTTAATTAATGTTTTAATAATTCTAGCCGATTGATTTAGGTCATTTTCATTTGACAGCAACCCACAATTCAAGCATTTTTCTACGATCGACAAACAATGCCCACTGTCACTCAAGTGACACCAGAATTAGTGTGATCCAGATTGGCTAATCCATTCTTTTTCACGAATTATTAAGTAATCTTTGTTTTTCTTCCTTTTCGATAAAAAAATAATTAATCGCATCAAAATCTGAAATTCTTATGTCATTAAAAAAACCTATTAAGCAACAACCACAACACTATCAACATCCACTGTGGGGAAAAAAGAAAACAAGAGAAGCAGAGACCATTACGAAAAATCATGGCATGGCAGTCTCGACAAACGTCGTCCCGGGATGTTTGTTTTTTATAGTCAAAGCACAGACATGCCGCGTGATACGGCGGTGCCCACGTGGCCAAATTTTATGCCACGTCATATTCAGGTGGACGTGGACCCCGCTAGATGTGGACGTCCACGTGGAGTGGTCATCCCTTGAGCCGGCAGCCAGTAGCTAGAGACATATACTGCCACGTCTGGACTGGAGGTGGCGGTGTGAATGTAAAGTGGGTGACTTTCAACTTTGCCTGTCGCCGTCACATTTACTCCGATTGCTTCCTGTGACACGTGGGCTGCTGCCCACTGCGTTTTGGGAGCTCAAGTCGTGGCACTGTCTGATTCATGATTAACATATAAACTCTACTAAACGGCAGCAAGTAATTTGCATTTTTATATAAAAAAGCATGCCTTGCAAAGCATCTTTGGTAAATACAGGTGAAAGGAAAGGCCTTGAATTGTCGAATGCAGTACGCACGTCCCGTCCCTCGCTCCAATCAGGCATACCATATAATTTATAAACGCAAAAGTTGTAAAGTGCACGCGTCGTATCTGATCTGATCAGTCACCCAAAACGAAATACCATTGCTCTTTATAGCCATATGATTCTATTCCTTGACCAACCAAATTACATGTTTGGTTGGTTGGGTTGGTACCACTTGGCAAATCACCTTGTCTAATCCCACCAAAGGGTTTGTTTTTTGTTGCATGGAAAAATGAGGTACAACACGGAAAGCAAATTATATGGACCTGTGCAAGTTTGATTGACACATCATTCTTCTCAGAAGATAGGGCATAAAAAATAAAAGGCATGGTCAATTATGGGTTTTTAGGTTTAATAGTAATGGAGAATTTCGACTCCATTCGTATTTTGATTTTTTTTTTTTAGGTGAGACCTAAGGGTATCTACCGTCGACAGCAGTGACTAATCCCTTTCGTCGCGGGAGCTCTCCCAATGGAGGTAAACGGCTGACCACGAAATGCGCTCCATTCCCATGGGTGGGGATCGAACCCCCAACCTCATGGTTAAGGAATAAGGTGAGCTACCACCACACCACATCTCATGGTTGTATTTTGATTTTTTAATTTACCTAAGAAGTGAACTAATTTCTAACTTTGACCTTCAACAATACACTATGTGCATGCACATGCTCAAATTTAACAGAAAAAAATTAACAAAATTAACAGTATGACCATTTGTCCTAACGAAACTAAAGTTAAAAGATCACGGTAGCGATTTTGGAAATTGAAAGACCAGAATGTGAATTGAGTCAAAATTCAAGGACCATTAAACCTGAAAACCGAGTAAATTAATTAACAGATTAAACAAGATTTGAGAGCGGATTCAGAAAATCCTCATTTTACCCCAAAAAGATGGGACATTTTGCAGCGAAGGCAGAGAGTGAGCAAAACAACTGTGCCTTTTCATAAAAGACAAATCTGGTCCCCACAATGAATTGCCTTTTGAACTGGAATTTGATTAACACAAACAAACCGCGATCCAATGGATTATAAAACATGTCTTTTATTTCCTTGGACAAGGACTTGCACTTTAAAAACGAAATGAAATTTAAAAAGAGAATTGAAAGCGAAATCATCCATCTCATTTAAAGTTTACAAGTTGAAGAAATTAGTGTGGGTGGGCCCCCAACCCAAAGATTATATATGTATATAAGCAGGGATCTCCCAAACCCAAACCATCTACCATTCAGATTTAGCTCTGCATGTTCAAGCTTTTAAACAGAGAGAAAGAAAAAGAGAAACCTGCAGTGCAGCAAACAGAACACAACACTTTGTTGCTGACATTTAATCTTCTTTCCCATCTCTCACTCAGTATTTCTTCTGCCATATCTCTGTTTCATAAGATTTACTCCAAATGACAACTCCATCTCTAGCAGTCTCTCTTCTTCTTTTGTCCCTCCTCCTTTCTGGGGCTCAAGGTACTTATTTTTGCAAAACCTAGTTATTAGAAAACTATTTATGTCTATGAAATATTGGTTTCAAATTAGCTAATTTTGGTTTTCTTTTGAAGGGATTCGATTGGAGAAAGGATTCATCTCTGTTACACAACAGAATAATGATAATAATTTACAAGTGAGCTCTTCTTTCATGTTCTTTGTAAAATTTTCTTACCATTCAAGATAATTAAAATTTCAGACGTGGAAGAACAATATATGTATACATGTTTCTCATTCTTTTTCTCTGTGCAAGATATTTTTCTTACATTACATTCCATAATTTGATTGTTAAATGCAGGAACAGGAAACTGCTTCAATCAAAAGAAGTGCTGGTCCAGGAGAGTCCAGCAGTCTCTGCAAAGATGGTGGAGACTGTTCATCATCAGGTACCTTGAAGAAAACAGTTTCTAGAGAATCCAAGAAGTCATCACACCACTGGTTACCAAGTATTCATGAAGATTATTATGGACCTAGGACCCACAAACCCAAGCACCATTAGTTTAGTTAATTACCTTCCTAGCTACATTTTATTATATCATTCCATCCTTCTTAATTTTATCCATTTTTTGGCTACTAGAAGAGCTTAGTTAGAGATAGGTAGAAGAATAGGATCAATGTTCTTCAAACTCTTGGGTTTCCAGAAGATTGTGTAGAATAGGATCTACACAACAATTTTTGTCCCTTCCCGAAACTAATCTGATTAACTTAAGTTCATGCAGTAAATCAAAGACTCATACATATTACATTACGTACCTTAATTAATTAAGTGGTTTTGATTTGTATTGTTGCAGGAAAGACTAGAAAACTAATCTCTAAGACAGCCTCTAGTGCTGCTGCCACTACCACCACTTCAAAGGTTGGTTTAATTAGTCAAAATAACAATATACTAATCTCGTATTTAAGTTGAAGTAACAATTGATAGGGGTTAGGTTAGGTGTCTCTGATTCAGTGTGATCCATGTACAGAATGACAAGGATGATGGAGGGAACAGAGGTGACCTGGACCCAAAAGGTGAAAGGGTCAATAATAATACACAGCCTGGTGGGGAAGATGGTGATGTGAAAGCTAAGTCATCATCGGTTATTTCAAAGCACCAGGAGCAGGAGGCTGCAGCAGCCCACCAAGTCCAACACTATCCTGACCTCACAGACATGACTGAAATGGACTATTCTCCAGCAAGGAGAAAACCTCCAATACACAACTGAGTCTGTCTGAGTGTAGGGAAAACCCAAAAAGACAAAAATAAAGAAAACACACACAGAAAGTGATCCAAGTCAGTCAGTGTTAGACAAATAAAAGAGGAATATTATATTAGCTAGAGAAGTTGGACAGCATTACAGAAATGCTGCAGAATTTTAGGGCTAGGAATGAATGATTTTGTGTACATAGTAGTATATTCTATTGGGATTTTGTTATAACTTGCTTTTAAACTATGGTTTGGATGATGGAGTGATGATGGCCACTTTTATAAGGAATAATATTTTTTGTCGTAACTTATAAAGATAAATAGATGGTTTGAAGTCTTAAACCAAATTTCAGTGACTGTTTCTTATCTACACTTTTAATAGATCATGAAATAAATTGGTTAGAACTTGAAGTGCAGTGTTGAGTTCACGGAGTAGGTAGGTGTGTTGTTGATGATCTGCTGCAGTACGTGTTTGTATGTGAGAAGGAGGAGGAGGAGGAGGAGGAGCCTTCCCTTCCTTTTGTGTTCTTTGTTGAGTGAGGGATTGGGTCCACCAGGGATTCTGAAGTGAGCCCACCATGTTTCACATATAACATTGATTGGATGGACGGTGATGGTGTGAGGGGTCAGTGAGTGGCACTGTGTTTTTAACATGTGGGCTCTCACATGTTCCTTGTTGGGTCAAAGCTGCTGTGGCCCGGACAGCCGAGAGTAACGGTACATCATCATCACCACCAAACCAAGTAGTGTGGGCTCATTTTGGTTTGGATTATTTGATAATAATAAATAAAATAAAACCCATGAAGCAGTCATCGTGAAATGCATAAATGCATAAATGCTTGAATGCTTGTAAGGAGAGATTGTTGTTCTCTGACAATATGAATAATATTGAGTTTGGTTCACTGCACTGCCACATGAATGAATAAAATTACCACCAGTCAGTGGCAGACTGGCAGTGGTCCTCCATTTCCAACGTTTTCCGTTAATAGGTTTTGTTGATGAAGCCTGAAACCAGAAGAAATAATGCTGATGATGATGAAGATGGTGTTAGACCAAGTCCAAATCATGCGCAGACTGTTAGTGATAAGTCAGTTGTGGATTTGAATTTAAATAGTTGATATGCTGATAGGGTTAATTTGTATTTGAGCTGATCCCTTGTTTAGTGGAATAGCTCTTGTATTTTGAATTGTAAGTTATCAATCCAATATTATAAATACGTGCTTACACCAGAGTTACTGGTGAAGCCTTCTCTCCCATTTCTTGAGTCTTTTATGGTATCAAGAGCTCTTATTATCTAACGATTTTTTTTTTCCCACGTTTCCCATGGCCAACTCTGATAGCTCTGCCCTTCCTCCCAACCACACCACCAACACCAATGACCAAAATCCTCCCAATACCAACAACCAACCACATCAGCCTCCACCTGCTGTTTCCACCATCATTACTATCAAATTGACCCGCTCCAACTACCCACTGTGGTTGGCTCAAATTTCTCCAATTCTTCGTAGTCGTGATCTTTTTGGCTACGTTGATGGCACAATCCTTTGTCCTCCCAAGTCTCTTCCAGGTACTGCCGACAATGTCGTCAATCCTTTTTATCTCTCTTGGATCCAGCAAGACCAGACAATATTGAGTTGGATCAACAACTCACTCACTCCGTCTGTGTTATCCACTGTGGCGTTGTCTCCCACAGCTTGTCAATCCTGGCTTTCTCTGGAACGTCGCTATGCATCCACTTCTCACAATCGCATCCTTCATCTGCGCAATGAACTCCTTCGCACCATCAAAGGCGACTTGTCCGTTTCAGACTACCTGGACAAAATCAACTCGATTGCAGACAATCTTGCCCTCGCTGGAAGCCCCATTATGGATTCTGATCTTGTTACTATTATCATGAACAACATCGGACCGGCCTTTGAAGTCACCGTCAGTGCTGCACAGGCCAGGGACACTCCGATTACGTATGAGGCCTTGGAGGCTCTCTTACTTACTGCTGAGCGCCGTCAAGGTGAACAGGTGCAACAGTCAGTTGATCCGACCGCAGGAGTTTCTGCTTTTGCTGCTGCTCGTGGTCGTGGAGGTCGAGGAAGATCGTTTGGGCGAGGTTTTACCCCAAACCGCAATAGCAGTCCCATTTCTGGTGGTCGAGGTCAGTTCCGACCAAATTCCAATTTTCAGCGTAATGGTAATTCAGGTGATGCTTCCTCTTCTACTGTTTCATAGTCGCTGTCAGATTTGTGGAAATAATGGGCATCAGGCCCTTGATTGCTTTAATCGCATGAACATGGCCTATGAGGGTAGGGTTCCTACTCGTCGTCTCTCTGCTATGGCATCTCAGTCCAACATCAACCCTCGCCCAAATGCCAACACTTGGTTGATTGACACAGGTGCAAACTCTCATATTACTCCTGATCTTGGCACCTTGAACAACCCTCGAGAGTACAATGGTAATGATCAAGTGGGAGGCATAGGTAGTGATTCTGGACTTACTATTACTCATACTGGGACTGTTGATTTTCATACAGCTTCTTCCAAATTTCAATTAAATAATGTTTTGCGGTGTCCTACAGCTTCTTCTAGTTTACTCTCTGTCCATCAATTTACTCTAGATAACAATTGCTACTTTCTCATATATCCTGATTTCTTTTTGATAAAGGACCTACAAACCCAGAGGACGCTTTTCCGAGGGAGATGTGAGAATGGGCTCTATCCGCTACGCTCTAATCCACCTTTATCATTTCAAGCTTTAGCGGCATCTATTGGCACCTGTGTTTCTGCTCAAACTTGGCACTCACGCTTGGGGCATCCTGCAGTACCAATAATCAAGTTTTTAATTTCAAATAAGACAGTACCTTCTTGTGGGTCTTCTCAAATTGCTTTTTGTCATTCCTGTCCGTTAGCAAAAAGTTCTAAATTACCATTTCATTCTTCATCATCTCAGTCTCAATTTCCTTTGCAACTTGTACACTCTGATGTATGGAGTTCTCCGATTAGTTCAATTAATGGATTTCGATATTATCTTTTGTTTGTTGATGATTTTTCACGATACACTTGGCTTTATCCAATGAAAAATAAATCTGAGGTTCATGGTATTTTTGTTCAGTTTAAAACATATGTTGAAAATTTGCTTTCTTGCAAAATCAAGTCTTTGCAGTGTGATGAAGGAGGGGAATACACTAAAACAGCTTTAAAACAATTCTTAGCTTCTCATGGCATTCATCAACGCTTCTCATGTCCTAAGCATCCGGAACAAAATGGGTTAGCCGAGCGAAAACACCGTCATCTAGTTGATTCTGGGTTAATTCTTTTAACTCACTCACATATGCCTTTAAAATATTGGGTAGAGGCTTTTAAAACTTCTGTTTATCTCATAAATCGTTTGCCAACACGAGTCTTAGCACAAAAATCTCCCTATGAGAAGTTATTCCACACCTCTCCAAATTATAATTTCATTCGAGTTTTTGGCTGTACTTGTTTTCCTCTTATGCGTCCATATAACAAAAACAAGCTTGAACCTCGTTCTAAGTCTTGTGTGTTCACGGGATATTCATTAAATCATCTTGGTTACCAATGTTTGGACCTCAGTACAGGACGAACTTACATCTCCAGACATGTGTTGTTTGATGAGGAGACATTTCCATTCAAAATTCTCACATCTACTCGGCAGAGCAGTCCTTCGGACCCAGGTGACTCTTCTCCATCTCTTAGTTTCGAATTTTCTGTTTTATCTAATCCTAATGCTCCAGGCCCAGATTCTACTTCACAGCCTCATATAAGCCCAGATAGTGAGCCCATTCCGTTAACAGCCACAACTTCCACTTCGCAGCCCACTTCTCAGCTTCACAGCTTAGCAATACCTTCATCAAACACTCCTCCTACACCAGACCTAGCTGCCACCGTCTCAAATACCTCTACTCTAAACACTATTGTGCAAACCCTTGCTCCCAACATTGAATCACAATCGGTCTCAGTTTCTCCTTCAGTAGTTCCGAGTTGTATTGATGCAGGAAATTTAGAGGAAGCTCTACCAGTGCGCATGGTTACTCGATCACAGACTGGCCATCTAAAACCAAATCCCAAATATGCGATGCATTCAGTGGTTGATGTCTCAGAGGTTGAGCCTACCTGTTTTAGCAAAGCAGTGAAGAAAGAAGCATGGCGTCAGGCCATGGCCACAGAATTTAGTGCTCTCCAGCGTTGCGGAACTTGGGTATTGGTTCCAGCTACTTCTCATATGAATATCTTACCCAATAAATGGGTGTACAAGGTCAAGAGGAAATCTGATGGTTCGATTGAGAGGTTTAAAGCTCGTTTGGTTGCCAATGGGTTCCATCAGCAAGAGGGACTCGATTATACAGAGACTTTTAGTCCGGTGGTGAAGCATACAACCATTCGGATGGTTTTGAGTCTGGCAATTTCGAATAAGTGGTCAGTACGACAATTGGATGTCCAAAATGCTTTTCTTCATGGTTTTTTAAATGAAGATGTTTTCATGAGACAGCCGCACGGATTTGTTGATCCTCAATATCCGAATCATGTTTGCAGATTGCAGAGGTCTCTGTACGGGCTTAAACAAGCTCCAAGAGCTTGGTTTCAGAGATTCAGTGACTACTTGCTTGTTCTTGGCTTTCACGAGTCTAAGTGTGATTATTCCCTATTCATATACAATCATGGTGGTGTTTATTTGGTGCTGTTAATCTACGTTGATGATATTTTGATCACTGGAAATAGTTTGCCTCAGATTATGAAATTAATTCAGACTTTGGGTAAGCTATTCTCCATGAAGGACCTTGGGCCCCTAAATTACTTTTTAGGAATTGAAGTTACTTATAAGGGTGATTGTGTTCACTTGACACAAGCTAAGTATGCTACTGATTTATTGGTACGTACTGGCTTTACAGATTGTAAGCCTTTGTCCACTCCATGTGCTTCTGGTCAAAAGTTGAGTACGTATTCTGGTGAACCTCTTTGTGATCCTACGGAGTACATGCAAGTTGTTGGTGCTTTGCAGTATTTAACGATTACCCGGCCTGATCTGTCATACTCTGTAAATCAAGTATGCCAATTTATGCATTCTCCATCCACAACTCACTGGCAAGCGGTCAAGCGCATCCTCAGATATTTGAAATTCACTTTTGATCATGGTTTACGGTATAAACCAGGTCCGCTGAAGTTGAGTGCTTATTCCGATGCTGATTACGCCGGAGATCCTGATTCACGGCATTCTACCGGTGGCTATTGCATTTTCTTAGGCTCCAATCTTATTTCATGGAGCTCAAAGAAGCAGAAGACTGTTTCTAGATCAAGCACGGAAGCCGAATATCGTCAGCTTGCATATACAGCCGCAGAAATATCATGGTTGCGTTCCTTGTTTCGAGATTTGTCTCTTTCGTTGCCACCACCAATTCTCTGGTGTGACAATGTTTCTTCTATCTCATTAGCGTCCAATCCAGTTTTTCACTCTCGGACGAAACATTTGGAGGTTGATTATCATTATGTTAGGGAAAAAGTTGTGAGGGGTGAGCTGGTTGTCAACTATGTTTGTTCTCAAGACCAGACTGCGGATTTATTTACCAAAGGTCTCAGTTCGTCTCGTTTTCGTACACTGATTCTCAAGCTGCCTGTTCTTCAACGAGCATTCAGCTTGCGGGGGGATGTTAGACCAAGTCCAAATCATGCGCAGACTGTTAGTGATAAGTCAGTTGTGGATTTGAATTTAAATAGTTGATATGCTGATAGGGTTAATTTGTATTTGAGCTGATCCCTTGTTTAGTGGAATAGCTCTTGTATTTTGAATTGTAAGTTATCAATCCAATATTATAAATACGTGCTTACACCAGAGTTACTGGTGAAGCCTTCTCTCCCATTTCTTGAGTCTTTTAGATGGACGGTCTGAGTGAGACCCAAACTGGTGAAGCCTGAAAGGCTGGCTGCTGGGTACCCATTTTCCAAGTTCGTATCGTATGCTATGGATCAGTTGAGTTCCACCGACGGGCTTCCCACTACTATACACTAGATGGGCCTCATCACACAAATCTCTCTTTATTTCTTCCAAGAGGAACCAAAACATTCTACACAAAGTATATGTCAATAAAAACACAACTTCAATAATACGTTTCCATCCAGTTATCTTTTTTTATTGGCAAATCGTTGTGTAAACCAAATGGATAATCTAGTTAGAGCCACACAGACTATAGAATATTGTACATATAATTAAGTTTGAGATTGATAAAGAAATGCCAAATTCTGATTTTCAATAGGGTTTCACTTTGGGGTTTACAAAAATATAAGCTAAAAATAGAAGACAAAAGAAGGAAGATAGTATCCCTCTGTTTGTGGGGTACATAAAAGATAATTGAATAACCCAATGAGATTGATATATATTTGTGACTCGATAACTAGTTGTAGTGTAGCTTTGTTGTGGCTGTATAACTATATTTTAATTATCCTATCGTTTGTACAAATAAAAAATAAAAAATCGTCATCTAGTTGGATTTGAATTACATCCTAACTAACTAAGGTTACTTGAATGAAATGGATACTTGATTATTCCAATTCATGACCTTCATTTTAACCACATTTGGTTTGCAGAAAGGATTTGATGTCCCAAGTGATAGGAAATGAAATATTCTTTTCCAATGGTTGGTTTGTGTGTGAACAGTGAGTTCCATTCCCAAGCCCTTTTTTTCTTCTTGAAAATATCATAAATTAGATTGATTAAAAAGAGTAATTAATCTCATAATCATTAATCACTTCTCTGATTCCCGACTTCTTATGTTCCAAGTAAGTAAGCATATTATATATGAAATCTACAAAACAAGCAAATCAAGAAACATATCTTTGAATATATAATACATTTTGCATATTCCTTATATGTAATTCCTTTATTGGCAATTAAAATCAACTAGTATGAAATATATCCCATATATTTAAAATATCCTCATCGATTAATGTGGTGCTCAATTAAATAGATACCATATTTGACCAAAAAAAGAGAGAAAAATATACCATATGATAAAATAATGAAATAGATACCAAACGAATTATAACTATTTGATTGGAATAAGGTTTTTTCATTGCTTGGGAAGAAAGAAAAAGTATACAAAAATGAACCCAGTTGTTGATAGCCAAAAACATCCTCGAACAATTTGACATTTCACTCCTGTCGTCATCAAACCACCTCAGCTTATGATGTTCATCAACTGCTCAGAGTCAGAGTCGGACTATAAAAAAGCACACGTGCTCTATTTTTTATTTTCCCCTTCAGTATTCACTGCGAAGAAGCAAGCAGTAAAAAAACCCAAATCCCAACGGTGAAAATCCAGAGGTAAGAATAATATTTACAGGTCGATTGCCACCCGACCACCATCACTCTCCCAATTTAGGCATTATACTTCCCTCCTGGCCTTCCGAGGTGCTCATCCATCGTTTGCCACACAGTGACAGAGCGGGCGACCCAGCCAATTTCGGTGGCGGAGACCATTTTCATATAAACCCCCCTCTCTCTCTCTCCGAGGGCTTTTGTGTCCCGCTCTTGGGCTATTATTAAGCTTCTCCATCTTCTGGAAGCTTCCTCTAGTTGATCTCTTGGCTTAGGTAAGTATGATCATGTCGTGTGTATTGGGGTTTTTCGTTTTTATTTTGATGGGTCAATCGAATTTTTCGTGCTTCTGAGTTTGGTGATTATTGGTTGGTTTGTCCGTGTATGAATTTTGCCCTTCTGGAGTTTTTGGATATTGAAAGTATGCTGATATTTTCTTTCTATTCGTTCTTGATTCGGAAAACCCTAAGATTGTTGGTATATAGGCTGTTATTTTCTTACAAATGCTTTTCCATTCATATCTTTGAGTGCATGAATAAAGGTGTTCACTTTACTGAGGTTTTGAGAGATTGCATGCGATGAAAGCAAATTCCAAACGAAAAAAATAATGTTGTGAATTGAGTTGTTCACATCAAGACCAAATCTCATTGTGGCTGAAAAAGAACATAGTTTGATATGTATGCTGACTAGTGTGGTAATGGATCAAAGTCCAAACGGGTCATAGATGCTGTCAATGAAAAAGTAGAGAAGGAAACTGTGATATAAGTGCTGTTGCTTTCCTTATAGTTCGGATACGGTGTTTGTTTGTGCATCAGATGTGTAGGTTTTGTCCTCAAGATCTCTTTATGCGTATGGTTTCTTGCATTTGGGGCATTTTAACTGCAATGCATGTCATAACAGTTAGTTTTATGTTTTGCCTTGCACGTGTCAGACTTCATAGTGAGTTTAATGCTGTTAACTCAGAATAGAGAGCAAGGGTTAATTGACTTGGGTTTTGGGAAATCAAACACATTTCAAATATGTTAGACTGGATGTGCCAATTCTTCGTTGGACATTCTTGTTTTTATGGTTTGGGAATTAACTAAGAATATCTTCCCGTGTGTTTACCACAATTGTGAGCAAGTTGTTAGAGTAAAGCTGGGTATGCCTTATAAAATTAATTGTTTTCTTTTTTCTTTCTCATTTTGTTTTTCGTATTTGTCTATTATTGCTGCCAATGAATTAAAGTAGCTGATTGAATGCTCAAGGAAAAGAAGACAGTATTTTTTATTTATACTATCGCTCCTTCGTAGGTTCAGTGTGGTCTGAGAAGAATGGGAAGTAATAGTGCTGAACACATTCCCATGTGCGAGCAAATTGAAGGGTCTGAAACTACTGTTGAGATAAAAATAAAAACATTGGATTCACAAACCTATACTCTCAGGGTGGATAAACAGGTTGTTACTCTTGTGGCTTTTTTATTATAGCTCCCACTAAGATCTGGCTTTCAGTTATTTGGTTGGCCATTTATATAAAGTTATTTAGTAAGTTTATTGCTTAATAATTCTGTTGGCTTGTTTTTGCTCAGGTGAGCAACAGTTATATTCCTCCTGTACAATCTTCACCGCTGTAATGCATGTGCATTTCTGGTGCATCCGTATAATGTGTGCCCAGCAGCTTGAGATTGCTTCCTTAAGTTAAAACTGTTAATATGTGCGATAATTTGAAATTACTTATGTATATGCTAGTTTTAAAGATAATTATTGAAACTTATTTGTGAAGTAATATTGCCTGTGAGAACATGCTGGTAGAAAGTTTTTTGTTGTAGTTTTGCATACAGGTTTTAAAATGAACCAAATTCTCTTCTCTCAACTGCAGATGCCAGTTCCTGCCTTGAAAGAGCAGATTGCCTCTGTCACTGGTGTACTATCCGAGCAACAACGACTAATATGCCGAGGAAAAGTTCTAAAGGATGATCAGCTTCTCTCTGCCTATCGTATCCTATTTGGTCTTTTGACTTGTGAAAGAATTTTTGAGTTTTGAAAATCTTGTGGCACTCTCTAGGTTAATTAGGATTTTCTGTTCTTCTGCGTTCTAAACTGGAACTTGCAATAGTGTTAATAGTAGTCGTGTTCGTATGTGTATAATTTTCAATCATAATCAGATTTGCCTCTGCAGCAAGATATGCAACAGAAGATAATTCAATTAGACGTGAACATAGATAAAGTTACTCAAAATCTCCTATGAAAAATATGAAATAATAATAATGTCAACCATTACTGTGAAACATAGATTAAGACAACTTTGATATGCTAACTAAAGATTTAATACTAGCTATGTTTCGGGTAATGTTGTGAAAAATCCATTGAACAAATGTGTGGGGGCTTATGACTCCAGTGGTAATGACCTTACCCTCATGCCCAGAGCCAAAGTTCTAACCTCCCTCTCCTCCTTTGGTCTCCTTTTTATGAAGTAAAAAAGAATACATTGAACAAATGTCACATACTCTTGCTAAGAGATTTCCTCTATCAATAGCAAAGGTTTAATACTTGCCAGCTCTTTTTCTAGATTAAGTTTGAAAAAATTAGGCATTATATGAACAAATGCAGCTATGAATATTGTGTGAGATGGGTTTATTATTGGTTCCTCTAGTCAACATCAAGTTCCCTTTTTCTTTTAAATGAAGTTTCACTCACCAACTTTTCATGTTAAGCATTTGAAAGTATTTTCTTAGCACAGTTTAGATGTTGAAGATGGTCACACCTTACATTTGGTTGTCAGGCAACCTGTCCCACCCTCATCCGAGGGATTACCAAATCATCCAGGTTGATGTGAAATCAATAAATTTAGAGTACTCTTCAATTTTACATGTTGCGTGTCGTTAACATGTTTTAAGCTTTGGACACAGTCGTCTGGGTTGTTTGGAAAAATTGGTTATCCAACATGGTAGCAGAGCTTGTTTCTCTTGTAGGTCTTTGGTTCAACTATTAAATCTCACGTGCATTATTTGCATGCTTTCAACTGTGTGTAGGAACTGATCCGGCTTCAAGTACAAGCCGTGGTCAGCATCAAGTTGCCCCTGGTGTGGTTATTGAAACTTTCAGCATGCCTGTTCAAGGGGATGGTTTTCCACCAGAAATCAGTCGGGTGAGTACTGAATAATTTGTATTTCTACTGGTGTAATTACGTCTGATGGTAATGATTTCCTCCCTTATCTCTGCTTCTGAACAGATCATCTCTGCCATTCTCGGCTCTATAGGATTACCAAATATTTCAGGTGGCAGTGAAGGGATTGAAGTCAGGGTAAATTAAAATTTTAAAATTTCAGAAGCTTATCACTTGTATGACTGGAAGTATGGGTTTATATAACTTTCCTAGGCAATGCTCTCTCTCTCTCTCTCTCTCTCTCTCCCCTCTCTCTCTCTGTGCAAAAGCACATACACACGCACACTTCCAAATTAGTACAAAGTATTCACAGTAATGAAAATACTTGACCTTGGCTTTGCTTGAGGAAAAGAAAAGGGTAGTTTCTTGGAGGTTGCCAAGAAAAAAAGATCATAATGACGTTCTGACAAAATTGATAGATACTGTGTTTGTGTGCACCTGCATATGTAGATCATTTGTTGTTTAAATTTCATGTGCACTTTTATGCTTACATCATTAATCTGGTATTTGGATGGTTGATATGCTGAAGGAACATGGGCCACAGAGGCCAGAAAGGACACCAGGTTTGAGTGGTATGTTTGATTTTTCCCAATTTCAGTCTGAACAAGCTGGCTCAAGGGGTCCCTCTGATAGATCAAATGGGACTTTTGGTCATCCAGCAGAATTTTCTTTGGGGACTCTACCACCCCTGGCAAGTTTAAAGTTTCCAATTTGTTTCATTTGTTTTTATTCTGATTGCCTATTTTGATCTTTAACTTAATGACAAAACAATAATGAAACTATTCTGCTATGTCGGTGGTCTTTGTAGGTAATTCCTGATTCATTGACTACTTTATCCCAATATCTCAGTCATCTGAGGCGTGAATTTGAGGCCATTGGTGAGTTTCTACATACAAGATTTTATATTGATATGTCATATATGTTTGTTACACACCAATGTTGATGGTTTGCTGAGATAATTTCAACACTCATTTACCAACAGCCAGAGATGGGGGAAGGGGTCAAACAGCTGCTACTCTTAGGACTGAAGAAAGTTCCAATGCCTCATCACATACAGGGGCAAGGCAAGAGGGGCTCCCCTCACCTGCATCGTTGGCAGAAGTCATGCGTTCTACTCGACTACTACTCCTTGAACAAGTTGGAGAATCCCTACTTGTGCGTTCTTAAGTGTTATTGTAATTTTTCGCTATATTATTTCAAGTATATAATTTGGTGTTCCAATTTTGACAACTTGTGCTATTAGTTTGATTTTTCTTTAGTTCTCATAAGTGACTAATTTTATTGTTTGAAAGCAGAAGAGTGTAGTTACTGTGATCCTATAATAGCTAAAAGCTTTCAGCTGTTTGATTTATCATGTTAAAGAAAAGACATTGCGATTTTTCATGTTACATCTTGGCAGCAATTTGCAAGCCAACTGGAGAATCAAGTGAATGTGACTGATCCATCAGCAAGGTTCAGTGCCCAATCTAGTGCGTCAAGAACTGGAGCTTTGTTTCACAACCTTGGCGCCTTTTTACTTGAACTTGGTCGTACAACCATGACATTGCAACTGGGTCAAACACCGGTAGTGTTCTGGAATTCTAATTTCCTTGTTTTGTCATCTTGTCCATTTAGATGTTGCTGACCTATAAAATTTGCTTGGACTCTGATGCATCTCTCATGCAGTCTGACGCGGTGGTTAATGCTGGACCTGCAGTTTTCATATCCCCGACTGGCCCTAATCCGATAATGGTTCAGGCAATTTTCTAAACACTTAATTCATACCTCACTTTTGAAAATAGTTCTATTTGTACTGATTGAAGCTGAATCATACTTGGCCAGCCGCTTCCTTTTCAATCAGGAATGAGCTTTGGTGCCATCCCCATGGGAGCTGTGCAGCCTGGTTCTGGTCTTGTTAATGGACTTGGTACTGGTTTTGTTCCAAGGCGTATTGATATACAAATACGAAGAGGTACCTTTTATAATTTATTCCCTGGCTATTTCCATTCATGTTCTGTTTAATTTTGTTTGATGTAAAATATATGTTGATTTTAAGCACTATTCATTTTACCCATAAGGTTCATCAGCAACAACGCCCAATGTCACTCGGGAGGAACATGGGGATACTCAGCAGCCTTCAGGGCAAAGAAACCCAGCAAGCTCTGGTGGTGAAAATCCTACTAATCAAGCTACTTCAAGGGTCTCAGATGGTCCAGCTTTTGCTGGAGATTCAACTGTACGCATAGTGCCAATTAGGACCATGGTTGCAGCAGTACCTGCACCTCTCAGTCGCCTACCATCTGATTCTACTGGTAATTCGATAGGGTTATACTATCCATTACTTGGAAGGCTTCAACATGTAGCTTCTGGACATGTGAGTGGTGAACGAGGAACTCTAGCTTCTGGAGATCGTCCTCCTGCCGGTCTCCATGCTGATCAGCAATCTTCGGAGCAAAACATTGGAGGTCCTGCAAGAGAGGGTAATATTACCTTCTGGCGGTTCCAGGGGAAGAGAATTTGTTTTCTGGCTCCGCCAGTGAATATACCATGCAACATAGTAGTTGAATCATACTTTTAGTACATAAAATTCACAAGTATGGAAGGCTGAATTGTTTTAAGATATTGGAGTGAAGAGGGTGAATAGAGGGCCCTGCTCCTTGGTTTGGGTTGCATTGGGGTTGGGTGGATGATGGGAAGATCCTAGTTTATAATCTTCTTGTAAGAAGAGAAGGAAGGAAAGAGAGATCAAAAGAGAGAGAGAGAAAAAATAATATAATAAGAATAGTTGATATTAATATGCTATACTAGTTTATGAAGTACAGCTAAGGTAAGTTGCCACATAGACCATACAATCATATTTACAGGGTTTATTCTTTCACATGTTACGTCTAAAAGTAAGATTACATTTTATTGTTTGTCCAACCAAAAGTCATGATGTGCACGAGTCATTGAATTTAATCTTTATTCATTTGCTTTACTAATTTGTGCTGAAAGAAGAAACAAAAGTTCCTTAGATATTTTCTTCTTTTTTTGTTTTAGAAACTGCATGTGTCTTAATTTGTTATGATATGTGGCTTGTGAAGTAGCTATAGAAAAGGTTGTTTTTTAACAAATAATAATGTGTAGCTCATCTGAGGTCTTACTCCCAAGAGTTGAATTAGGCAGTAGCTCATCCAAACACTGGATTTGAGTTTGTTTATCTCTTCTAATGCAGTTAACCAGGGCGATCAAGTTGCTATCATAAGTTGAATAATTCATTAGTGCCCGTTTCCTGCAGGATCAACCCCCAATTTAAGGCAGGAGCCATCTATTGCACGGAGTGTCAGTGTCAACATTTTATCAGCTGGAGGAACCCAAAACAACCAAGAATCTGAGAGACAGATCCCAAGCGGCATTTTACAGTTTATAAGGAACCTCTTTCCTGGTGGTGAAATTCACGTAGAAGATGGCAGTGCAGAGGGATTGACTACAGGTTCTGTATCAGATCAGGCAAGGACATCGAGTGGTGTTGTGGGTGCACAAGAAGCCGAACTGAGGGTTACCGATGAAGGACTATTTTTGTCTAATTTGCTTCATCAAATCATGCCATTCATATCTCAAGCATCAGGGGGAGAGCCAGGTCTTGTACCTACAGCGGTGGAAAATTCTTCTGAGCACAGAATGGCCCAAGATTCTTCCACCAGGGTATGCATGCTACACCAGTTATCATTGTCATGGCATTTCACGCCTCATGTTTTAACAGGTTTTGGATTTCTAGTTTCATTAAGTCAGTGCTCTCTTTCTTCTCCTTTTTTTCTTGGGTCAAAGCTCTCTTTCTTCTTAATGGCCAAACAAAGCATGGGCTGCTACGCCTAAAGTTGTAAATCTTGATGTTATGCTGAAATGAAAGTTTAATTAATTGATAAAGAACATGAAGAGAAGTATTTGTTTTTTGCAGGCTGAGAACTCCAATGTTGGGACATCCCGTCGGCGGAGTGATTGCGAACCAAATCCTCCTAGTTCAAAACGTCAAAAGGTGGTGATGATGAAAGTCTTAATCCATTTTCTTTTCTTTCTTGTACCCTTTTTTCTTTGTTGTTTGTTTTTACTGATGTTTATAAGTAGTATGGCTTTTTTCAATGCAGATGGAGTGAGTTATGATTAGAGGGTTTAAGCACTGGCATTGGTATCCATGGTCTGGAAAAAGTGAAGAGTTTTCTTGAGTAAAGTCGTTGAAATATAAATCTTTGTTTTTCACCTCAAAGCGAGAGACTCTGTAAAATTTATCGAGTTCCTGTTGAGACATAGTTTTGATGATCCCTATAATATTAGTGTTTATTACATTCCTTGAATTACATAAAGCCTGAATTTCACATGGAACACGTGATCAATCTTATCGGATAATTGGTAGAGGAGCAGGGTGAAGTTTGGAGTCATACCTTTGCTGTGACGGAAAATGGGAGCCCTTGCTGTTGTCAGAATTTGTTTAGCAGCATTGAAATGTACTTTATAATTGTTTTGCTTCACTGGATATTTTCCATATATGTACAGAAGAGAAGCTTTAAATAATATTTCGTGAAATGAAAAGGTTAAAGGTCTATCAAAGCTGAGGAGAGAGTTCTCCACAAAAGGCCGATGCCTTCTTATTTCTACTAAGTGTTTGGATTTTCCAATTTAACTCATTGACACATGAAAATATGATAAATTGGGAATGAATAAACTTCGTTTAGATGAGTGTAAATAAAGCTTTAAACATATTAACTTTTACAAATGTTAATCATGGTAAAATATGTGAGGACGCGTTAGTTTAATTTAGAATAGTTTAGATTATTGTTCGTATATAAAAATAATAATTACACCAAAAATTGAATGAAAAACAATAAAAAGCCTTTTGGGAAGTATTGAGGAAGAAAACAGAAAAACCAAAGGCCCCGTGGGGTTGGAGGCGCATATAAAATCCGGCCCAACTTGGCCCAAACAAAGGGCCGCCCATATTGGGCCAAACTCACCCGAATGGCGCCCTTATAAGTTATAGAGGTTTTAGAAACAAGACGCATGTGGCGCAAACTAGGGTTAGCGTTTGTTTTGTTGCACCGAACGTTAATTCGCCTCCTCTGAAAGACCATCCCTCAACTCCTTGAGAGCTATCAATCAAACATGGCCGAACAGGTCGGTTCTCTATCTCTATCTCTATCTTGGTTGCTTTTTATTCTATCCTAGAACTTTGGTCTTTGGTTCATTTTAACGGTGCTCTCTTTTTTGTTTTTATAATACATTTGGTTTCAGACTGAGAAGGCATTTCTGAAGCAGCCCAAAGTGTTCATCAGGTAGCTAGTCGAAGAAACTTCATTTTAAAAAAAATATTTATCTTCCATGAAGTTTTGATTGTGTTTAGTTTTTCTGCACCATTATGCTTTTACTTTTGGGTTTTATGTTATTCATTTTTTCTATTTGTGATGTAATTAATTAGCTCGAAGAAATCTGGGAAGGGGAAGAGACCTGGAAAGGGTGGAAACCGTTTCTGGAAGAGCGTTGGGCTTGGTTTCAAGACCCCCAGGGAAGCCATTGAAGGTCTCTCTCTCTCTCTCTCTCTCTCTCTCTCTCTCTATATATATATATATATATATATATACTTATTTATATATGGGCAGGGGACCGTTCAAGCTATGCAATGTGATGAAAATGAACTAGGGTTTTAGTTTGACTGATTGATTTGTAATTATGCATATGCATGTGGATAGTGATAGGCCTTCAATTTGTGGGTTAATTGGGAAGTGGCCTTTGAGTATTGCTGCATTGCCGTTTCTAAGTTTGATTTGCATTCTTTAAGATATGTGCTTTCATGAGCGTATATAACTACCTTTTGATTAGAAAAATTATGTAAACTTAGAGACAGTTGTGACAGTTGTGTGTGGATGACTTCTATTAGAGAAATTCATTGCTTATTTTTTCTGATCTCTGAAGTTTGGATTATATTTCTTACTTCAAATTGAGCCTACTCCGATTGTCTCTTTTTGGCCCTAATGTTCTACATGTTATGGTATTTGCTGATACACGTGCTCTACATTTTATTTTTGTTTCTTACAGGGACTTATATTGATAAGAAATGCCCATTCACTGGAAATGTTTCTATCAGGGGCCGTATCTTGGCTGGCACTTGCCACAGTGCTAAGATGAACAAAACAATCATCGTTCGACGGAATTATCTACATTACATCAAGAAATACCAAAGGCATGATTCTTGTATTCATTTGTTGTCTTTCTATATAATTTCTGCTGTCATTTTGGGGAAAAAAAGGGCATCATGTTTTTTGTTGTTCTGAAATCTTTTTCTTTTTGGTTGGTGGCTTAAGGTATGAGAAGAGACACTCAAACATACCTGCGCATGTGTCTCCATGCTTCCGTGTGAAAGAAGGGGATCATGTTACAATTGGACAGTGCAGGTCATATACCTTACAAGCTCTTCTTCTCTTCACTACCTCTTTATGAATATAATTTGGCCGGTGGGCGGCATTCTCATTTCTGTTTGTTGTTGATTTTGTTTTACGAATGTTCAGGCCATTGTCCAAGACTAAGAGGTTCAACGTCTTGAAGGTGACCCCTGCTGGATCTTCTGGTGCTGGCAAGAAGGCTTTCACTGGAATTTGATTTGGTATATGATTTTTGTGGTAGGCTTGTGCTGAAGGCATTTTTGGTTTTGGCAAACTGATTATGTTATAGACTTGAGGAGATATAGTAGCTTCCCCCTGTTCCCACCCACCTTCTTTTCCCCATCGATTTTTGATGTAGTGGTTAAATTTTGTGGTTTTGAAGATCCGCATGGTATCAAAATAGGCATTTTTCAATTCTGTTTCTCAATCTAGGATACTAATAATTTGCGTCATCTATAGTGTCCTTTGAGTTGAAATGACTAGTGCACCTTGCTAGAAAATGCTAATGTTATGAGTTATTTTTTGGATGGTCACGAGTTCTTATTGCATATGTTCTGTCATGGAGTCCGATGAACATTGCAATTATGTCATTGTAGTTGCAGCTGTTACCATAACCACCGGGTCTGCCGTGTGCGTGCTTGTGCTGCACCACCCCGGCTACTGAAACGATGACTAATTTTGTTTTGTCTAATGGTGCGGGTTGAGTACATACCAAAGTTGAATAAAATGGTATGGGCAGCAAAGTGGGTATGAAATTCTTGTGTACGATATAGCCAACCCAGCTACCACACTAATCCAACCCAAGAAATAATAAGGCCCATATCTCTCTACCCAAGTTAATGGCTTTGCAGGATGGGCAACACCACCGCAAGCTGCACTAATAATATCCGGTGGACAAGGTTATGCCACGTCAGGGTGCACCCACTGGTGAGCGCCAGGACACGTATTGGTCTTAGTTGGCGTGGAGTAAGCAAGCAGCCTACTAGGAAGATTCCTTTTGAAAAGTATAAAAAAGTTTCCTGAAGAAGAAGAGCTCCTCCTTTCTTTGGCTTTGCTTGATTGACTTTCTCGTGGAAAAAGTGCTTGAGTATGACACCAATAAAGCATCTGGAAACCTAACCCATTTTTTTAAAATAATAAAGCTTTTTTAGGCAAACTGAAAATAATTGCTAATGGGTTCCTACACAGTTCCTCCCATGGAACCCAGGTTTGAAACCCTAAGGAGTTTCTTTCCTCGAAATTACAACTCTAGTGCAGTGAGCTGTGAAAATAATTTATTTTTAAAATGAAAAAAAGATGGTGTTAGTGGGCAAGTTGCAGAGAAGTGGATGATATTGTAGACCTCCGTTGAAAGAGGCAAAGGGCAAGCAAAACATAATATCAGCTGCCTTGGAGACAAAGAACACCAAGAAGATATTGTCATAGTGAAAAGTGGAAAGCAAAATGAAAAATAAATCCCATTTAATTCACTTTCAAACTTTTTGGAGCAATTATTTGCCCCATTTAAACAAAAACAAACTTCCTAAGTAAGCCCTATAACTTATTAATTAGGCTTAAGACAAATTATGGTCTTGCAGATAATGTCTCTTATGCTTTATTTATGAAACAAAACCTAGCATATATCTTGGAAAACTATCCAAACCCCATCTTTAGCTTTTTATTATTATTAATTCTGGCAAAACCTTTCTTGAATTTGTTTACTTCTTAAATAAGCATGCCTATATAATATTAGTGCACTTAAAAAAAGAAATTCCAGTGTTGTGATTGTGAATGGATGTGAAACGAAAGGCAGATGTGTCCATCAAAAAAAAGAAAAGAAAAAGAAAGGCATATGATGGTGGATCGGATATGCGCAACGCATCCAGTCCAATAATATCTTGTCAAAAAGGGTTTATGAAGCCTCGAATTTTATTGGTGGGTAAGACTTGAGACCACGTGAATTAAATATTAGTGATTAAGAAATATGTTATAAAATGGGACACCTTTTTGTTTGTTTTAGATGAGATATTTATTAATCATTAATTCCTGTGATTTTAGTCAAATTAAATTTACATATTCGTTAATACAATTTTGAATTGCCAAAAATTATCTGAATATTGAAATACACTTTTTTATTTAGCAAATGAAAGCACTTGGAATTATTATTTTTGGGTCTGCATTTCAATATTGAAAATGGAGGAAAAGTTAGAATAATATCAAAGAACCCAACAAACAAACTGATTTGCAGCCACGCTTTCACAGAAAAATCTGGAATTCTCAGTCTCTCGCTCTCTCTCTCTCTCTCTCTCTCTCTCTCTCTCTCTCTCTCTCTCTCTCTCTCTCTCTCTCTCTCTCTCTCTCTCTCTCTCTCTCTCTCTCTCTCTCTCTCTCTCTCTCTCTCTCTCTCTCAAATATTTTCAGAATCTTCTCACCTCAAATTTATATTTCTTTTTCTCTGCATCTTCTACTACTTTCCGATTCCCTCAGCAACTCGCTAAGAAACTGAGCACTAAGAAGAGCACAGCCATTATCCTTTTCATCATAAGCATGTGCTTGATAGACGCAGAACAGCTTGGTCAAGAAATGGGGAATATGGAGAATAATAACATCAATACCGACAACAATAACAAGCAGTGGCCTTTGCAATGTGAAATCTTGCACAACCAGACGGAGAATTTGGACAAGGAAACTCCTTTGATCAGCTCCAGTCTTCAGAAAACCATGTTAAACTCATTTCAAGTACAAATTCTTCTTCTTTGACTGCTTAGCTTTATTGGGTTTGTCTCAATTTTTTAACTTTTTAGGATCATTCGGTTGAAATTGAGTTCTGGGTCTTTGTTTTCTTATGTGATTGATGATTGACAAAACTTTCTTTTGCCGGTCTTTCTTTGTTATTTTTCTTTTTTCTTTTATGATTTTTCTGTAATTGGATTTTGTGTGTAGTTGGTCGTGGTCCGGTTGTTGCTCTTTGTGTTTTTCTCAATCATTTGGCCTATCGTGATTACAAATTCATTTTTGTAGCTCTGCACTATTCAATAATTTTACTTAGACTACAAAATTTTACTGTTGTCATTAGTTTATACTGCATCATGCCCGAAAGTTTTCTGCTTGAATTCCTATTTTCTTAATCATGCTCTGCTAATTTTCAGTTCATTTTCGTAAACAGTTGTTTTGGAAATTGTTTTTCCTATTTAGTAAGCTAAGCTGTAATTCTTTGTTTTGCTTTCACTTGTCGGAAGGTGATTCATTTACAAAAATTATGTACTTCCTTATCGTGCTCTGTACAGCCGGATGGTGAAGACTAACGTTCTTGCTTTTCAAGGGTTTGTTTTGATTGGATTGTGTTGTAGTGGATCTCTTCTTTTATTATCTGCTCCTTGAGCTCCTTGTCTGGAATTACATTTTATGTTACTCTTTATGTGTTGACTGATTTTGATATTTCACAACATTATACAGTTTTTCATATCCCACAATTTTGTGGGAAACCCGATGATGTTGATGTTTCGATGCAATGTAAACTTTTGTGATTGATTTGAGTTTCATTTTCTGGTTGGAGAACATTTTTCCAAGGAGAGTGTTGATATTATACTTGGAAAAAAATTTCCTAATTTACTTTCTTGTGTTTCCGAAATCTGTTCCCTTGACCTGTTTACTTGCAATCCGTCACATTCTGATTCAAGTTCCATCCTGTTGTTGGTCTTTTAGCTTGAAAGCATATGTGAGGATACAGTGGTTGTAGACAGAAAACAGAGCCTGCTGAACTTTTCCCCTTCCCTTCGGTCAGGAGAGTGGTCTGATATTGGGCGTCGAACCCGTATGGAGGATACTCATATATGCATTGGTGACTTAGCTAAAAAGTTTGGTTATAATGTACTCAGTGAGGGAACTATCTCCTTCTATGGTGTAAGTTTTCTCACCTTTTTCCGTTCTATAACAGTTCAAACCATCCCCAATACTTCTCAAGGTTTTCATTGTAAACCATGGTTACAATGAGAGCGATAATATGAAGAAAGGCTTTTTGGACAATTTCTAAATAGTTAAATCAAAATTTTGCAACTTTAAGGGTACTTGCAACAGTTTAATGAAAGCTCATGCATAACAATTCAGACTCTTTATTTTATCAGATTTTGATGATGTAAATGGCAAATTTTTTATATAAAAAAAACAGGTATTTGATGGCCATGATGGAAAGGATGCAGCACAATTTGTTCGTGACAATTTGCCAAGAGTAGTTGTTGAGGATGCTGACTTTCCATTAGAACTTGAAAAGGTGATAACAAGGTCATTTATGGAGACGGATGCTGCATTTGCAAAAACGTGCTCCCTTGAGTCTTCCCGTGCTTCTGGAACAACTGCACTCACTGCAATGATATTTGGGAGGTAAGGGGACTCTTTCTTCCGGTGTAGGTTGACTGTCATCTGTAATAAGGGTGTTGACTTACAACAGTAATATCTTAATAATCATTACTGCAAGTCTTGGCCATCAGATTAAAGAATAAGAGAAAATCTAATCAGCTAATTTGTGCGGGTGTCATGCTGAAGAATGAATTGTGTCTGTTGCATGAGCAAAACAATAAATGAAAATAGTAAAGAAAACTGATGTTGTGTGATCAAATCTTGGTCACAGCTCGGGATTAGTGAGATTGAAGACTGAATTGATCATAATGGCTCAGAATGACCACACCCTAAATCTCCCCATTTGATTTAATTTAATTATCTTACATCTATGCACTTTTGGCTATTCTCATGCCCCGTTCTTGAGACTGCTTAGTTTGTTTTTATCAGACCTTTTGTGTGACAACTAGTCTGCTTCAGCTTATAATTATCCTTTTGGACAGGTCTTTGCTTGTGGCAAATGCCGGAGATTGCCGGGCTGTATTGTCACGATGTGGAGTGGCTGTAGAAATGTCAAAAGATCATAGGCCCTGCTGCACAAAAGAAAGAATGCGGATTGAATCCTTGGGTGGATATATTGATGATGGTTATCTAAATGGTCTGTTAAGTGTCACCCGTGCATTAGGTGATTGGCATCTTGAAGGAATGAAGGGTGGCGGTGAAAGGGGAGGACCCTTAAGTGCTGAACCAGAACTTAAATTAATGACTCTGACCAAGGATGATGAGTTTTTGATCATTGGTAGTGATGGAATATGGGATGTGTTCACCAGCCAAAATGCTGTTGATTTTGCTCGAAGGAGACTCCAAGAGCACAATGATGTGAAGTTGTGCTGCAAGGAAATAGTAGAGGAGGCAATAAAGCGTGGAGCAATCGATAATTTGACACTGGTTATGGTGAGTTTCCACTTGGAGCCTCCTCCACATGTGGTGGTAGAGAGGTCTAGAGTCAGACGAAGCATTTCTGCTGAAGGACTTCAGGATCTCAAATGCTTCTTAGAAGGATAGAATTACTTGTTTATTAGTTGATGTTCCCTTGATAGGCAAAGGTTCAAACCGGTAGCAATAATACTTAGAAAATGGACGGGAGTTCGGCTTGTGTGTATATATTCATCCAGAAAGGGACTGCCACTTTGCTTCCTTCTATATCCGGTGCTCCAATCTGTTCCAGAGAAGATGGAAGGATAAAGAAGACATTCGTTTCTTCAGGCTTTGGAATAACCACTTGTACCCTATTGGCAGAGAATGGAGTTAAAGTCTTATTCGAGGAAAGGAATGTGTTGTATAACTGAGGTAGCCAGGCAGGTCTGATTTTGTGAAGAGGCTGTTCTGTTATTGTACCTTTGTTTTTCAAGGTATATGCAGAGTGTAGTGTACATTTATTTGTCAGAACGCCTTCCATGTCTTGTAATACTTATAATTGTTATACAAAGTCCAAGGTTTAAGCTTCACTTGGCTATAAGACTGAGCGTGCGTTCCTTCTCTCTTGATGATCGGAATTGTTGACCTTTGTGGAGTTTTCTGATCATCCTACTGGTTTTTGAATGTGTTATGTAACCAGAAAAGCCAGCGACGCATAAAATGCTTTTTATTTGACTGCTCAAAACATCATACATTTGTTTCTTCATGGGCTGCCTCTGCTGCATGCAACTTGAATTTCACATACTGGAACAGCTAATTACACGCGTCTTGATTAATTGTCGCTAATATGAGACCAATTTGATTCAATACAATGGGCAAAAAGAATTTGGGACTCGAGATGGAAGAAGGCAAGAGACGAGAAACATAGAACCAAACCGTCGAAGAATTTTTATTATTAATTAGCTGTATCTGTACGTAGGTAAGAAACCCAACAAGCTGGGAACAATGAATGAGCTACAAAACAATGAGATACAAACATACACAAATGACCGCACCAATAGCCCCTCTCTCTGAATGAAATCTATTTTTCTGGAATGACAAGAAAGACAAAAGAAAAAAAAAAGATATGCCTTGAGAAAATCTCAATCATTGTGTGCCTATGCTATACAAAGACCATTTTCCCTCATTCATATTTCCTTTGATCTCCGTTCTCGCAATGCGAATCAAAAACAAAGTTGCACAGAAAATAGCAAAAATTAGCATAAGAAATACATTGTTCCACCCTGTGGTGGAAATATACCCAGCTAAAAGTGGGCCAAGAGCCGCCCCAACAGAACCTGTACCATCTATAATTGCAGTTACAGTAGCTAATGCACGGGAATTTCCTCTGATCACTGTCTGGGTACCAAGATCAGCAGCAACGGCTGTAGTAATTAGTGAATATGGGCCATTCACCAGCAATCCAGAAAGAAACATCAAAAGAATGTTGGCAACCATAGATAGGCTTCCATAAACCCGGTAGAAAACAAGGGCTGGAACCGAAAGCAACAAAAATGCTATTGACGTTACAGCTCGAGCTTCAATCATATCAGATATCAATCCTGCTAAAATTCCACCGAAGACCCCTCCAATATCAAATATGGCTGAAAGATTCCCAGCAGTTTTGTGTGACAAATGCACACCAGCAACAGCTGCAAGGCGAAACAAAATTTACAATGAAAACGAGAAGATAATCCTCCTAGGGTAATTTTGGATTTTAAAGGCATACACATACAAACATAGGAGCTGTTACAGTTAACAGTATAGAACTGCAATATGTGTCCAATTTTAAATGCTCTGGATTGTTTGTGAATTGTGACGAAGGACAGCCATTTTCATGACAATCCATGATGGTGTATTTGAACATAAAAACTCAAACATGAAATCCAAAGAAGCAGTTCAACCATAATGGGATATCATAAGATGATCCCAACAATTCAATTTCAAAGTCATATATAAAAATCTAACTGGAGGAAGTACCTGTGTGCCTTATGTAAAAGGGCAACCAGTACAAGAAAGTGTAAGACACCAGCTTTGAAAAGAATAGGCAGAAAGCAAATGGTGCCACGCCCGGTAACCTCCATGCCTCCAAAAAGCCAATTGCAGCCAAAGAATCTGCACCTGTATCGACATCTGCATTTTCTGTTCCAAGAAGACCTGCTTCCTCTGATTCCACTTTTCCCTCCAAATTCTCTATGCCATTAATTTCCACATTCATCTGAATCTCCTTTACCGAAGACTCAAATCCCAAGTCTTCTGGACTCACGGGAAGAAACAAAAACACTAAAATGCCGACCAAAATGACCAAAACCCCAGGCACCACAAAGGACCAACCCCATCCAAATTCCAAAACCCCAGACGCCACAACTGAACCAATAATGTTTCCAACTGAGGTATGTGAACTCCAGACCCCCATGATCAATCCCCTCTTTTCTTTCTCAAACCAGTTTCCCACTACTGCTACCACACAAGGCCACCCAATTGACTGAACTAACCCACAAAGAACTTGAACAGCCATAAAGTACCCCAACAAATGAACATCAAACCAATATCCTAACCCAAAGAATATTGTTAAAATGCCACTACACATCATCCCAAACACGAGAAACAACCTCAAATCAATCCGATCACCGACATGCCCTGCAAAGTACATTCCAATCGAATACGCAGAAAGAAATGCGAGATCAAGCTCTCCTAGCCTGTGGGCACCATGGGGACCATTAAAGGGATCCCACCCTGTATCGGCTGAGCTGGAATTGGACTGAATTGTGGGTCCAAGCACGCTCTTGACAATGCTTGGGGGCTTTCTAGAGGCATGAAACGAAGCATAGGCAAGGAAGGTGATGATGAGGACTGAAAATTGGTGGAAAGCTAGAGTTTTGTGTGGGGGTTTGAGGGTAGGGAAGTAGTTGAGAGCTGGAGCTAGGCTTGAGGTTTTGGATTGCATTCTGTATTGAGCTCAATATTTTGCAATTAATACTACACACAAAAAGCCACACAGAATGCTCAGATATACAGTAACTATAATTACAGAGAAAGATGGTGGATCCAAAATGTTGGAGTTTTTAGTTGCACAGAGAATTCACCGACTGCAAAAAACAGAAGGAAAAATGTATAAAACCCTAATGTTTTACCAGATCTTTTCCTGTCAATCTCTGATTGAGGCGGAGGGTCGTAAGCAGAGGGGAAGAAGGTGACGACGAAGCTACAGTATTGGCTTCGTGTGATCCAATATCTAAGTCTTCCACCAGAGCTCAGATAACCTCTTTCATTTTCTCGTCTTCACCATCGCTGTTGAGATGCTGAGAGACTGGAGAGTTTCAGAGGGAGGGAGAGAGAAGTTTGGAGAGACGGAAAGAGAGGGGAAGAGAAGAGAGGTTGTGCTTTGACTTTCGAACACGTGTGAACCACACGTGCAAACGTAAAAAGTAAATAAAGTTGTAACTTGTAAGTTAATAACAAACACGAGATGGTTGTAATATTGTTATCAAATCTAGCGGGGCAGAAACGACATTATGTATTTTGGAATAATTGCGAATTGGCCATAGGGTCGTTTGTCGTATATGAAAATAATTGCCCATAGAGGACAATATTTGGTTTAATTATACTTTTAGCAGGTGCCGCGTAACGCAGAAATGGATCTCATTGGCATTTATAGCAGCAAGAGCATCCATCTGTGTGTGATGTCAACGTGGCAGTGGCACATTGAAATTGAAATTAACCAAAACATTCTCAGTTGAATTCTAAAGTGAACAAATAATTAGCAAGCAGCAGGAGCAGCAGGAGCAGGTTCCAGGTGTTGAAAAAATAATTAGCAAGCAGCAGCAGCAGCAGCAGCAGCATGAACTCACAGGCTAGGTGTTGAATTGGGGCAGGTTCCAGGGATCGAAGACTGATAGGCAAAAAGCCTGTCCTTGGGTGTGGTACCTCAAGTCAAGTCTGTTTCAAACCCGAAAGATTGGATGACTGTTAAAAATGCCTGAATTATCCAATTGACACACACTTGTCAGCAATAGTCTTCACCCTCATGATAAAACGAAGAACCAACAGAATGAAATTGGAACTCTACATAAACAAAGTTACCTTAACAATATAAGCAGGGGTCCCAGGTTGAGGAACGTCAACGCCTGCGAGCTAGAAAAGTTTAGATTGCAGAAATACAGTAGTCGATTGGTGTTTGTATCTGAAACAACAACATCAGAAATCAATCAGAAAATCTAAGTAGAGCTCCCCACTGAAACCTGTCCACCATAACATTATGGTAAGTAAGCAGTACACTGAGACAACAATATCGGGCAAAAGAACAAGAATTCATTTCAAATAACCTTGAACAATCGAATCCTTCACAGCATTCAGCAAGCTTTTCTCAACTTCAGTTGAAAGTGTATCGTCTAATAGAATGTTAGGTCCCTGCACTGCACATATACCCTTGTGTCAAACAAAATCATGCAAGGCATGGAATGTATAACTAGAATTCAATTCAAGTAAAGGAAGGAGAAAGGGTAAATGAATAAAGGAAACTTTGTATAGAAGATACATAAAGTTATGTTAGGATTAAAAAGGTACCAAGGATAATAAAAACTTTGTAAACATAATAATGCCCATATGGACCGTGCAGCTAGAACATCCCAAACTCATAACTAGTCTGGAAGAAATTGCCTATATCCTTCCGAGACCAATCAATGCTTACAACACCATTCTCAATGTCCTCTGCAAGTCCTCTCTCCAATGGCTCTGCAATCTACATATATGGACAACGGCTTTTAGGTGATCATAATTTGAAAAAGTATCACATAAAAGTTCTTATTTGAATCTTGATTGACAACAAATTGGTTCTTCATGCCACTCTTCATCTTCACCTCAAATATGTATCTTCTTTGCTATACCATTTTACCTTAATTTCCTCAAAATTTGTAATCTAAACGAGCCAATAAATCAAGGGTACTCTTAAACGAACCCTAAAATTAACTTAGTGCACTCTACTACCAAACTATTTATTGAATTACCAATTTATTCTAATATAAAATAACCAAAAAAGATATATTGATTGTGAAACAAATGTAATTTTAATAAGTACACCCTACCATTACCATTGTGTCAGTTTCCAAACCATTCTTTGCTTTTTGGGTAATAGAAGAAGCTTTGGTAACAATTTGCTTCATCTGAAAATTTAATCGACTGATGAATCAACGAACCATCGGCAAATCATACCAGTATCAACTTCAAAGCCTCCGGACTCAAAATAGAAAACAATACAACTTGGCTTCACTACGACTCATTCAAACCCAATAAAGAGTTAGCTAATTACACCATGTTCTTCACAAATTATTACAAATCAGAAAAATGAAAAAGAAGCTGTAGAAGGCCCTTTAATCAAAGGCTAGTTAAGCCGAAACTGCAAAGCTTTGATCAGCTGAAACTTGCACTGGTAATCTGATCATATCTGTCCAAATATACCCTGCTTCTCTCTAACGAATTTAGCAACCTTAAAAGAGTAACATAAAAATTTCTCTTACGATCACAGGAAATCCCCCATTGATATCTTTATATCACCAAGTCTGTGTGACACAGAAATGCAGCAGCTAGCTCTCGAATGGATTTGGTGTTGTGTGATATGGTGTATTAAGGTATATCATGAGTATTTTTTATAGTTAAATAAGATATCCTTAATTAATTTTACATTTTCATTTCAATATTAAGGTGTATTCAGTTAATTTTAGAGTTCGTTTAACACCACCCTAAATCAAATATCCGTTTTAAATGTATATATGAAGAATAAAGATAAACATATCAATCGGTAGTATATAATAAACATAATCATATCATAATAAAGTGGTTCTCTTCATTTTATTGTTATATATTACATGCATCATACAGTACTACTAGTATGACATGAACCGCCCTTATCTTCTCCAGCTAGCTGAACTGAGCCACTGGAGATGGCCGGGGAATGGAAGGATCTCACTCAACATGATTACCAAAACTAACTAGAAATTAATAACAAGCACAACATCATCATTATTAACTAATTACGCTCATCATCAACTTAGTTATATCATCATATATAGACTACGTACTACTAGCTAGTACACCACTAGCGACCATGTCCCCCTGGACCGCCGCCGCCTCGTCCCCCTGGGCCACCGCCTCCTGGTCCTCCTGGGCCACCGCCGCCTGGTCCTCCTGGACCACCGCCTCCTGGGCCTCCTGGACCACCGCCACCTGGACCTCCCCAACCCCCGCCCGGTCCTCCTGGACCGCCGCCGCCTGGTCCTCCTGGACCGCCCCCGCCTGGTCCTCCTGGGCCACCGCCTCCTGGTCCTCCTGGGCCACCGCCGCCTGGTCCTCCTGGACCACCGCCTCCTGGGCCTCCTGGACCACCGCCACCTGGACCTCCCCAACCCCCGCCCGGTCCTCCTGGACCGCCGCCGCCTGGTCCTCCTGGACCGCCCCCGCCTGGTCCTCCTGGGCCACCGCCTCCTGGTCCTCCTGGGCCACCGCCGCCTGGTCCTCCCCAACCGCCGCCCAGTCCTCCTGGACCGCCACCTGGTCCTCCCGGTCCTCCTAGACCGCCGCCTGGAGGTCCATGGGAGCCTGGTCCACCTGGTCCTCCCGGACCGCCGCCTGGTCCGCCTGGTCCTCCTGGACCGCCGCCAGGTCCATGGCCATGATCATGGTGGCCGGGGCGGTGCATCTTCAATTGGTTGTTGCAGTTGCGGAGAGACTATCTTGATGTTGATTCTTACTTGTCGAGTTGGGAATGTTGATGTGGCGAATTGTTGAAGAAAGCAGTGTGATTTTATAATGCAATATTATTGTCGGCACAAAGCAATGTCCACATGCTAGATGCTTTTCATCATCGTAAATAGGTGCCACTGCCACATATAAAAGATATTTCCTAGTCTATTAATTATATATAATTCTATCTTATCCATCTAGCTACTATAAAATAACTAAAGAGGACAAAATAAATTTAGTTTTTTTGGGGAATGAATACAGAAATTATTACAAGAACATTTACTGTCCATCTGAAACATGTTACATGCGTATCACGCGAAATTTTTTTGTTTGGTTTTATCAAATTTCATTTTGTGTGGTCATGCTTCTTAATTAGGATACAACAACACCACCAACCAACCACAACATCACGTGTATTCCTTATCCAATAAAATCTTGTGTATACCTACTGCTTTCATATATAGGTCACACAAATTAGGACAATATATCTTTCATTTTCTTGGCAATATATAAATATATAAAGAGAAATTCTCATATGCGGATGTCCGGACGCTATTATTGTGTGGACGTCATGTATTTTTTAATATACTTCCTTACTTTGCTCTATATTTATAATAATGTCCGCATAATAATGACGTACAGACATTCGAATGAGAGAAGAATTACACTTTTAAGTGCAAGTGAATAAATAATGTTGTGCAGGGTAAAGTGCTGCAGTAGTTAATTAAGACATTCATTTATGAAGTAATTAAAAGATCATATTATAAAATAAGAATAATTATCATGATGTCCTCTGTGGATTGCCTTTTTAATTTGGTTTTTAGTTAATTAGTTGTTGTGCTATATTAATATTGAATATAGCTAGGGTCTGTTTGGTCCTGGGTGCAGGTCGGGCCTTTTGGCTTTGCAAGCATTTTTGGTCTGCTCTGCTTTGCAAGTTCTTTCCTTGTTCTTAACTTATTCAAAAACACAAGAGAAAAGAATTTGGTGTAAAAACTGTCGGTTACACCAAACAAAAGTGAAAGTAAAAACAACAAGACTAAAACGAATACAAGGGCAACATATCATAATAAAGTGGTGCTCTTCATTTTATTGTCATATGCATGCATCATACATTAGTATTACATAAACCACCCTCCTCTTCTCCAGCTAGCTGAAACTGAGCGACTGGAGATGGCCGGGGAAGGGAAGGATCTCACCCAACATGATTAGCAAAACTAACTAGAAAAACATTACTAATTCATAACAAACACAACATTATCATTATCAGCTAATTACGCTCATCATCAACTTAATTATATCATCATGTATAGACTACGTGCTACTAGCTAGTAGTACACCACAAGTCTTGTCGCCCTTCATCATTAACTTATCAGCGGCCACCGTGCCCCCCTGGACCACCACCTTTGCCTCCTGGACCGCCTCCGCCTTGTCCTCCTGGACCGCCTCCGCCCTGTCCTCCTGGACCTCCTCCGCCCTGTCCTCCTGGACCGCCACCGCCTTGGCCTCCTGGACCTCCGCCGCCTTGGCCTCCTGGACCGCCTTGGCCTTGGCCTTGGCCTCCTGGACCGCCTGGACCTCCGCCTCCTGGACCTCCGCCTGGAGTTCCATGGCCATGTTCATGAGGGTCGGCTCCTGGGCGGTGCATCTTCTTGAATTGGTTGTTGCAGTTGCAGAGAGACTCCTACTCTTGGTGTGTTGGTTCTTACTTGTTGAGTAGTTGAATGTTGATGTGGCGAATTGTTGAAGAAAGCAGTGGCTTTTATAGTGCAATATTTTGGGTAATGCTAGGCTTACCACATTTTTCATACCACATGTATACCACATCTCTAATAAAGGTGGAGCCTACCAATATAATGGGGCCCATCTCTTTAAAAAAGTGGTACACATATGGTATGAAAAATGTGGTAAACCTAGCATTTTACATTGTCGGCAGTACAAAGACAAAGCAATGTCCACATCATCACTAGCTAGATGATTTTCATCATCGTAAATAGGTGCCACATAAAAAAAGAAAGAAAGAAGATATTTCCTATTACTTATATATAATTCTATCCCATCCATCTAGCTACTTAAAAGAGGACAAAATAAATTTAGTATTTTTTGGGTTAGTAATTACAATAACATTTAGAGGGGTAAAACAAATAAATTTAGTTAGCTCAAACAATCTAGTAATTTTTCCTTTACAATAACATAAGGAAAAGAAAGGGCCATGCTGTGTTATTATTAATTACATCTTTTTCAAGATAAAACAAACAAATTGTTTGGTAATAATGTATTGATGACTCTTGTTAAAGATAAAAGTACAAGTCTGTAATTTTAAGGAAATTGGAAAAGGCGTCGGCAAAACCCGCTTGGAGTGGAAAACGACCTCCAACGGCCCCACTTTTATTTTAGAAAGAAAAGCTTCTGAATTAGGATAACATCATCATATGCGTATACCTACATCTTTAACTTTTCTATATAGGTCGCAAAAATTAGGATTATATATACTATGCATACATCTTTTTATTTCTTGGCACTATATATATACACATGTATATACACAAAGCTTCAGTTAAGAGATTTCTCAAATAGGCTTATTTGAGGGACACTTCGTAAGACATATCCTGCATTATATTTCAATTATCCTAATTAGCCTAACCATCTATTTTTTAAGTATTCATTCAAAGATCATTTATGCATAACATCACTTGAATTTGAATTTATTTGACCACTCAATTAAACAATAATGCTATTTTAGTACTTTCTTGAAGTACTGTGTTCGTTGATTTTATTGGACATAATTAGATATCTTAACAGTTTTTGTCTATTTACAATAACGTTTGTACAGTAATAACCTCCGAACGTCCGCATAGGAGAACAACATATATATTCATACTTCAAAAACTCAATGAACCTGGGGTGAGCAATTAGCACCACCGTGTTATGCACTTCTTTTGTTCACTTGCAGTAGTTAATTAAGACATATTCATTTATGAAGTCAAAGATCAAATTATAAAAGAAGAATAATTATCATGCTGTCCTCTGTGGATTGCCTTGTTAGTTTCGTCCTGGGTGCAGGTCAGGCCTTTTGGCTTTGCTAAGTGTTGAGGCCCAAAAAATCCAAGGCTGAGCCCAAATATATTTCTAGTCCAGCAAGACACCTAACTTGGGAAAATACCCAATTTGGGTACGCAAGAGTTCGTCATATACGCTTGCACACCTGCCACGCCAAGCAAATAAGCAACATGTCACGTTACAAGCTTAAGTGGACTCAAGCCACGCGAATGCCTGGGGCTTGCTGAGCGGGTTGTGGTATGGATGGTTACGAGTTTTCATGAGGCCCATTGATGAGCCGAGAAATGGAAGTTTTGGGCTGCTAGGGAGCCCCGAAACTCAAGCCCATTTCTTGAGCCCAAATATGTGGGTAAGCATAAAAGAGAGAAAAAAGCCCAATACTCTAGAAAAACCAGCCCAACTACTCTAGGAAAATTAGCCCATCATTTTGATAAAATAACCTATTACCTAAGAAGATTAGCCCATTCTCTTAATTGGCTAACCCATCACCTTAGGAAAGCCCAAGCAACCAAGTAGAAAATATCTGCAATCTCCAGCACATGGCTGGAGACAAAAGCCTTGACAAAAGCCAAAGCTGCCTATGTATGCATGCTACTGGGAATCTCCAGCACATGGCCAAAGACAATTCCCAACACAATCCATCCAAAAAACCAAAGGATACTTGAGCAAAACACCCTTCAAACCAGCGTGCATACCCATTTCCTTTCCCTCATCAGACTTGGCCATGGAATAAGGAAGGAAAGAAAGGAGGGAGATGGCTGGGAATAGGAATTCTCCACTGAGGCAGCCGCGGGAAGAGCATTGAGCTCTCAAAAATCCCTGATTTTGTGAGATTAGGCAGAGGGGATTTTTACCATGATAAGATAAGTCAAAGGAAGGGAGGAAAAAGGAAGGAAAAAGCTTGGCCAAAATGGATAGAAACCATTAGTGTTTCTCGAAAAAGAATGGCTTCCAGCGCCTATACAAAGGCCCATCTCCTACCCATCAAACCAACCACATCAAGAGAGTAAGCATCCTCTCTCATTCTTACAACCCATATCCAGAGAGCAAGCTTCATCTCTCACTTGCAAAACCCAACAAATTCATGCTCTATTCATCCTTTTTCCCCATTTTCCCTCTTCTGGCAGACTGTTCTAACACTTGACAGAGCCTCTGTCAAGCTGCCGGAAAAACACTCAAGCCACCAATTCCTCTCTCTTTCCCTTATTCTTAGCCAAACCTTTATGCAGACCCTTCTTCTCTTACCTTAACACCCCCTTTTTCTCCCAGGAACTCACAACTTTCTCTCTTTAAGTGCTAAACTCATGACTACTTTGCTCCCATGCCACAAGCTTCTCATGCCAAACTAAGAATTTATCTTTGACTGTTGGTTTCATTGGTGAAGAAGAACAAGGTGTTTCCCAAGGCTCAACTACCCTTTCGAAACACTCTTGGGGTCTGATTCTTGAACTCAGACTCAAGAGGCAATTTCATACATTCAGTTCTTTATAGCAGCACAAGCCCATCAGTAGCTGCCGAAACGAAAAAGCCCCTACACTAAGCATTTTTGGTAGGGATGGTAACGGGTCGGGTAGGACAATACCATCCCCATCATTGCTCTTCATCCCAGCCCCCGTCCTCAAAATCATTCCCATTTAATAGGTTTCGGGGAATCCCCATTCCCGTTGGGGGATTATTCCGCATACACACCCAGAATCCCCGATTTTTTTTGCATACAAAATATTTATCATACATTTTCACATTAAGTTTCATATTAATTATCATTCAACACATCCAAATTAACTATAAAGTTCAACTCAACTATTTAAAATCACATCAATATAAAATTCCAAAGAAGATTAGGAAGAAATAGGAGAGGGAGGTTAACTTAGAGTTAAACATGAATATTATAATTATATATTTATTTATTTAAATATAAACATATATATTTTTGGGTCAGGTTCAAGGATGGGGACGCCAATACCATCCCCTCCCCATACCCGTCGGGAATTTTTCAAGTTCGGGAATCCCCGTACCCGATAACCGTTTGACTCTGAAATCTCCCCCATTAAAGTCAGAGACCCGACGAGTACCCGCCCGGGATTTTTACCATCCCTAATTTTTGGTCTGCTCTGCTTTGCAAGTTCTTTCTTGGGAAAAGAATTTGGGTGTAAAACAAAGTAAAAACTGTCAGTTATTACCAAACAAAAGTGAAAGGAAAACCCACAAGATCAGTCATCTCATTATTATTTTAGATGCATAATCAGCATCCTTTTTTTGGTACATAAACACACAGTGATAGTGATTTCTTAGCTGGCTAGATCCGATAATGTCATTACAATGCATGATCATGAGATGAGATGAGAGCAAGCTAGTTAAACCTAGAAATTCCATATATAATTAATATTCTTACAACACCTACTTAACAAGCTATATATATAGCTAGCATGCATGCATATTAGATGAAGATTCATGGGTGGTGGTGGTGGTGGCCATGATCATGATGGGGATCATGTGGATGTGGTTTGTGTGGTTCAGGAGGGCCAGGGGGACGCGAAGGGGGTCCTGGCTGAGGAGGAGGAGGGCCATGGCCGCCTTGCGCCGGAGGAGGAGGTTGACCAGGAGGACCTGGATGACCATGCCGGTGCCCCTGCGGTGGTGGTGGATGGTCTGGCATATTTCTCGATCTCTATAAAACTGATTAAGATTAAGAATTGGATTTGGATTTTATAGTGAGTAAAGTGCTTTTGCTCTTTCTTTATGCACACACAAGTAGAAGTAGGTAGTGGCTATAAATGAAATAAAAAGCTAAAGCTGAGCTAGGGCAGCATGGTGCTTCTTCTGTAGAGGGCAAACGTGTCATTCATCTTCATCAGCTACTAGTCTCATGCATCATCCTTTTCCTAGCTACAATTCAATTCCTACCAACTTCAGATCGATCAGTCATAACCCAAACTACTTTTCTACTTTATTTCTTCCACCCAATTTTTGATTTACAAATTACATGGCTATAATCGATCATGTCATGTATCCACAGACTCCCCTGCCAGATTCAGACGTATATAAATTCCAACTTCCAACTGCCAACCTCCAACCAACCACGTAACCCTCCCTTCGACCAAAAACAAACCACGTACTACCCCCATCTCTCACAATCTGTACTATGCTTCAATTATTATTGTGCACATGGCATGCCATGGCTCGGCTTTAAAAATTCCTTTTTCTTTTTTTAATTTTCAATGTCTTGGGGCCAAAACTCGACGAGTAAGGCCCAAAAACTTGATGGATCAAGCTTGGCCCAGTATACAATTCCAACGAGCTCGGGAGCCCAATCATACTATGAAGTTGACTTCAGCCCAAAAACCTATGACTCGTTTGGTGGATCCTTAATATTTTCAGACTCAAATATTTCATGTTATGTTTTCAGCCAATTTTTCCACATTTACTTGTACTAAAAAACAAGTAAGCGTAACTCATCTGAGGCGAAGAGGAACATATTTACTAGTTATATCATCGGCAATTGCTGTAATCTTCCTCAAGTGTTAAAAGAGTGTTTTCTAACCACACTAGATAAGTTTAGTTTTGTTGGCACTAAAACTTGAACAGATAGAGATGAGTGCAACTTACAAGTGATGTGGACGATCTTTAGAGATCGATTGAGTGCTAGATGGTGATCCTTCCTGTCCTTGGATGCAGATCCTGAATAGAAGGAAGCCAAGACTCGTAAGGTCTATGGAACCAGTGTGGAACCAGCCTAAGACCCTCCGATGCCGAAGTAAGTTTGTTTTCTAAGAGTTTTTGCTGTTGACAATATATTAGTATAAAAGTCAAGCTGAAAAGTCTTATCCCTATATTGTAGTGAAGGGACCTATTTATAGAGGGCATTTTGTATGCTCTTGGTACTTAATTTCGATGTGGGACTCGTGGGAGGGCCCTATGAGGTTGACACGAGTCCTTAGATATTTCGGGCGGGTGCTTCGAGGTTGATTCTGCAGAATCGGTAGGTGATACCGATTGTAGACAATGCTGGGTCTGTAACAACCGTTTGCTGCTTTGAGGCAATATCATCGGTAGCCGATGCTGATTGTTCGGAGCCTTGGGCACTTGGGGAGTTTCTCTAATCCACGTGTCATTGGATGAGTGGAGGGTCAGATATTGTACAAACAAGTTTGTTTTACAACATTTTTCAGTTAGTTATCTTTTTGGTTTTTGCGTTACTTGGTTCAAATTTTGGAATTTAAAAATATCATGAATATTTATGCAATATTTTTTTATTATAAAAAGACCAGTAAAATGATCTGTTTAAAATTTTGGTCGTGAAATAAGACACACAAAAATGTTGTCTTTGATATTACAGTCGTTTCAAGATTAAAAGTCTTTTTTCCAGCAAAAGAAATATTAAAAAAGTCTTTACCGCAATGATACGGAAGTCCACAAAATAATTGAATTTGAAATAAAGAAAGAAAGCTTTCTCTGAGTCTCTCTCTCTCTATCTCAGCTGGTGTGCTTCAATTATCATCAACGACATCCTCCTCCTCCACTTCTTAACTCTCAAGCGTTCTCTCTCTAATCTCTAAAATGGGTTCGAGTAGTAGTCGACTGGGGTCCCGCCCATCACGGGCCCGAGTCAATCGCACCACCAATCGTTCCATACTCTCCTCTTTCGTCTGCGGTGGCTCCTCCTCACGTTCTACTTACGAGGTACCTTCTTCTTATTCTTCTTCATCGTCGTCCGCTAAATTTGATGTCTTTAATTCAATTTCCAATACCCATTTTTGGATTTCTCGTCATTTCGACCTTTTTGAATGCAAAATTCGATTTTTATTGGTTTTTCGATGATTTGGGATTTCATCATCTGGTGCAAAATATAGATACCTATATCATAATCATGAAACAAACCAGTGCAAGTTTAAAAGCCTTTTAAGCATTTTTCTTTAAAATAAGTTGTTTTGGGGTTTTATTATCCTCAAATTCAATTTGCAATCGAAGAAAAATGATATGCGATTTGGCCAGCTGATGCAGAAGGTTGGCCTCGTGCTCGGTAATATCGTAATTATTCTTTGACTTATCATTTACCTGTAAACGCAAATATTGTCCCCATTATCGTTGTGATGCTCTTGTTGAAAAATGGGGATTTAGTTCATCGGGTCATTTAATTGAGGGTTCCGAGTTTTTCTACCTGAATCCTTAAACATTTCATGATTCAGTTAGTAGATATAAGCTATATTTCTAATTATTTTGTGGCGTTAGTTTTGTACTTGGTAGTTATAGATTATGGAAAGAGACTGATTTGTTTAGTTGTTTTTCCGGCAGATGGAAGATCATCCAGCAGAGTGTCTTGTGAAATATGCAGAGCAACGTAATCTGGATATTAATCAAGTTCGGAACTCCACCGAGGGAACTTCGTTGGTCTCCAGTACAGGGGCACGGTTCACCTGCCCCATTATTGAAATTGGATCATCATCTGAGAGCTCTGTTGCAGCCAGTCAGAATACTTATTTTGAAGATGGTTTAAGCAGTGTTCATACAAGTAACCAGGGGAAGTGCTTGTCCAAAAGCAAAGAACTGATATCTCCTCATCAGGTAAGCGCCGATTATAGTCATGATGAATCTTGTAGGGATAATAGTACTACAGCTAGTACTTCGTTTAAAGAACAACAATCTTCAGACCCAGTCTCTGTGAATTGTTCCGCTAATATGGATGCAGTCAATGGCATTGGTAATTCAGCAGACAAGAATGTATCTCAGACCTGTCCTGAGGTTATGCGTCCAAGTAGTTCCTCTCCACAGGGGATTCGGAATTCTCGCTCTACTGAAGTGTCTGTTGAGAATCATGTGGCTGAAGTAATGGCTGCCCATAGTTCTAATGCTGATACGGAATCTGCTCGTGTTTCTGAAACACCATCGTCTTTTCACTCACTTGGAAATGATTCCCTTCGAGAGGCAATACCTTCTGGTTTAGGATTCCTTGTGTCCAATAGGGAACAAGGCGAGGAAGATGGAAGTATACTTCATGTTGATGTCATGAGTATTTCTTCCAACCTTTTGTCTAGAAGCAATGCTGATGCAAGTAATCGTGAGGCCAGAAGGAATGGCAGACGACTATTCTGGGATGCATTTTCAAGACGCAGTTCCAGAAGGTTTATTGATTCTCCAACAATTCTTTTATCTACTGATGATACTGAGGATCTAGGATTTCATGACAGATGGCTACTTGGTTTGAGTGGTGATTTTTTTGATGATGGGATTGGAGCTGATTCTGGTTACCAGGGCAATAGAATTCCCAACTCGAGTGAACGACGACGGCATTCTAGATCCGAGGTGATCTTTTAGACATTAAAAGTTTATTATGTGGCTTAACTTGGATATGAAATTAGGGCTTTTTGGACTCTTTGGTTCCATTCATTCAGGAGATTTTTGGCTCCTTTGGGTATCAACGGTATATGCATGTTCATTTATTTGTTTACTCACTTGTCGTTCATTAACGGTACTTTAATATTTCCTTCATTAAATGTTTATCCAAATGTTTTTATGGGGCAGAAGAATCTATGAATTGTAACAGCTCTTATTTTTTCTGGGTTCTCTCAATGACTTTTATTGATTTGCATCGGCATGACTCTTCTTTGTAGGTCTGGGAAAGACTTCGTGTTGGCCTTGATGACAATGGTCAGCGTAATACCTCTTGTCCTACAGGAATCCACCCTCGTGGCATGTGCTCATGTGGCTCATTCTTGACCGAAGAGTCTAGTACTCGGGCAAGTATATCAAGAATTGTCATGCTTGCTGAAGCTCTATTTGAGGTCATTTTCTCTGTTTTAGTTTTCTTTCCTTGTCATGATTGTGTCTTCTCATATTGTCCTAAAATTACTTGGGTCTTGACCTATACTAATTCAAACAGTTTAAGATCCATGAGTTCCATGTTATGGTATTCTTGTCTTGTATGTGCTTTTGTTTTTAGAGCTAAAATCCTCTGGTGGCCCCCGGAATCTTGTTTGGTAGATCGGATTTGTAAAAAGAACCGTTGGTGGTTATACTGTGAGTGAGGAGGGTATTTATAAAATAAGTTCTTGCTTTTTGTTTTGTTCGCTTTTTACCTGGGGCAGCTGTTAATTATCCCCGCATTACCTAATTATGTAATTTTCTCCTGTTTTGGGGCTAAAACTTAATTAAATTAGGTCTGAGTTTGGTATATTATTCATTTTGAGGCCTCTTGGATGGCTTTTAGCTGCATGCAATCATTCACTATCACTATCTAAACATAATTTTGTTGTAATGTATGACGTGCAGGTTTTGGATGAAATTCATCGCCAACCTGTGTCACTTTCACTATCTATGGTCTCAGTCCCTGCCCCAGCATCTGTTGTCGACTCTTTTCCTCTTAAGAGTCACACAAAGGTTGACACATTAAAGTCTGGGGATGATGTTGCACAGTAAGTTTTATTTAATTTATGCCTATTTTTCTCTTGGTTGTGGGGTTTGGTGTTGCTGAGTGTTTTCTGATTTGTGGGATTCAGTTTTTCACGGCCTTTGTTCATTTCATCAACAGTGAGTATGATGCATATGTTTGATCATGGTGAGTTAATAATTGATAGGTGTTACATATGCCTTGCTGAGTATGAGGAAGGGGACAAAATTCGAGTTCTTCCTTGCCATCATGAGTATCACATGTCATGTGTTGATAAGTGGCTCAAAGAGATACACGGGTATTGTCATTGCCCCCCACCACTTTCTAATGATTGTCCTTCATTTCCCTTGTTTCATACTGAAAGTCTTTCTGTTCTCTCCCTACTGCCTCTTTCTTCCCTCTTACAGCGTTTGTCCACTTTGCCGAGGAGATGTTCGTGAGGGTGTCGTCACTGACTGTTCCGTCTCTAACTCGGAGATATCTTCTGTTTGATATAATTGTACATAGTGATGTAAATAGTTATGATGGTTCTTCGCTTTTACAATGACATGTTATCTGTCCTCCAACACTAACTTGTATCTGAATTTTCCACGATCCACAATATTGTAGCATCTTTTTCTCATGACGCGGCTTTGTTGTACTTGTATAGAGATGCAGAAAATGAGATAAATTGTATGAATGTGCATCTATCAAACACATCTTTGGTATTTGTATCAAGGCCCTTTAGCATGCAGCAAAGAGTTAAATTAGTAGATAAAATAGAGTTGGATTGCTGATATATATCTAATTTAGAAAAAGGTAAACCCCAGGAGCAAATCAAATTCCGAACAACAGGAGGATGTTACATTCCCTACATTTACAAGTCAAACATAGAGTTTGAATTACTTGGAGAACAGAGATCTTCTCTCAAAGTTCATACACATTCAGCAATTTGACAATCAAAATAAATACACCAATAAACTGATAATACCAATACTCTTATAAAAGGGATTAAACCCAAAATATATGTCTGTCCTCATCAATAGCCATGCCCTGGGATCCAAAAGGGATTCTGGTGGTCTTGGGTAAAAGCTGGTTTAGATCTCAGCTTCCTTCCATCACTAGGAGTGTGATCATCACAGAAAGGATTGGTTTCATGGAACTTTGAAGTATTGTGTGGATGATCTCCGGGAGCAAAGAGATTCGGGTGACAATTCTCCTCGTCGTCTTGGAATGTCGTCCATCGAGCTGAGTTCATGCCATGTTTCTCTCTGGCAGCATTTCTCAAGCTCTCCATCTCCCCAACATGGTCCTTGAATTCTTTTTTCACCACATCCAAAACAACATCTCCATACCGATCACACCATGACCTTAAACATCGAAAATAAAAGAGTAAATAAATAAATAAGAAGTGTAAGTGTGATGGTTTTAGCTGATTATATGCTCAAACACTGAAGGATTACAGCATAAAAAGAGAGAGGGTTTGCTCACTTGGGAAAGAACTTCTTCAGGTCTGCCTTGTCCACGGGAAGCTTGGTGGAAATCGCTTCAATTTGGTCATTCCTGATTATATTTGTGAAAGAAAGATTGCTTTTCAATACAATGCACATACTAAATAGTCACCAAATGCCAGATAATAGAAGAGGCTTACGAAAATTTAAGATTTGGATTTGAAGTGCAAAGCTCTGTCTGAATTCTTGACAGCTCCTTTTTTATCTTCTCCCCTAAAACCTTCATATTAAGAACAAAGTGACCAAGTTCAGTTTCAGCTCAAGCTTCAAATATTATCCCAAAGAATAAGAAATTGAAATAACGATTTGCTACCTTATCAATGAAGAAATCAGAAGGAGAACCATCTGAAAGCAGCTTCCTTTTTATAAGCTTAGTGTCCGGCCCTTCACCCATGGGGCTTGAGACAAGCTTCAAGTGAACCTCACTATCCGATCTTTCATTAAGAGGCAAAGGAGTTGTCTCATCCTCCGAGTCACTTCTCTTCCATTTCTTGAATCCATCAAAACCCCATTGCTTTTTGGCTGATTTGGAAGGTGTTTGTTCATTTTCATGACCCTGATCACCACCTCCACCTCCAACACCATGTCCCTCTCTCTGAAACAGATTCTTAAAGGGTTTCCTCCTTGTTCTATCTGAGCTGCCACTTTCTTTCACCGGCTCCTGTGGCAAGCTTTCTGGCATGAGAATCGACCTTGCCTCATTTTCTTTGTAATGATATCCTAATTCATGCTTCGAAGAGCTAGAGGAAGAGACTTTCGACGACTCGGGCAAATCGAATATGCTTCTTTCTTCTCTGCTTTTCCCCTGTTTGTACGGTGATACAAAGCCCAAAACTGAAGCTGCTCCTTTAATTTGCTTCATTGCAGAGCCATGCTTCGATTTGTTCTTCGAATTCGACTTATCTTTGTCTTTGTTTAGCAAGCATTTCTCATCCTTTAAGTCAATGACAGACCACTGCTCTTGATCTGTATTCTCCTTTGGGTCCTTTGGTGGTAGCCCTGCAACAATTACATCTCTGGCCTCAATCTCAGCTCCCTGTACTGCTAATCGTTGCAGCAATGGCCTCTTCGAAGAATGGTACTCATCTTCAGATATGCATTTTGCATACAAGAGTTCCTAAAGATTTAAAGCTCCATTTGGTTACTTAGAAAACACAATGAAAGAAAGGAAAATGAAGAAGAAGAAGAAAAAAAAGGGAAGACTGGTTTACCTGCAAGAATAGCAACTTATCTCTCAATATAGCCGGTTGTTCACGCTCAGTGGGAGAGGCAATTAGGGTGTCAAGCAAATGCGAGCGGAAAGCTGAGACCTCAGTCTCAGCCAAAATGCCTTCTTTATGAAGACCCATCAAATTTAACATCTGGTGGAAAGAGTCTTGCTGCCATTTGAGATTGTCTGATTGCAGCTTTGAAAGCTTGTGCTCTGCAGCCGGCAAACGCCGTTTCTTGAAGCTGAAAGGAAGAATGGTCTTGCATAAGTTGGTCACCGAGTCATGGAGAGTAGAGTAGTATGTGGGTGCGTATGAATACACCATTCTTGAAATTCTGGGATCTTGATTTGAATTGCCAAATGGGTTGAAGCGAGATCGAATGTTTCTGCAAATTGCCAGAGCTGTGATTTTGATTTTGGCTTGTGGGTGTTGTTTTTTGTATAGTGAAACACACTGTGAAGCTGATGGTGGGTTAGAGGTCGATTTCAGATTTTGAATTTGGGGAGACGGGAAACGGTCACTAGGAACTAGCCGTTGCGGAGAGCCTAAAAAGGTAAAATCACATGGTGGCAAAATAATGAAACGTCGTCGGTTTTGCTACGTTTCCCTTGGCAATGAATTTTAAATTTTGATGTATCTCTTTGAACATTGTGTAAATAATAGACTGTTTTCTTCCCCTACAAAAGGTGCCTTGACATTCTTAGGCTTAGCCTTTGGTAGGGGAGATATGTGCAAACTCACCTTCTTTTATTCCTAAAAATTTGAAAAATAGACATTTTAATTCTTCAAATTTAGAAACTAACTTGTTTTGAACTTGACATGACAAGAATTAGGTCGAAGTGTTATTTGAGATCTCGAAATTTTGTACCATCATCTCAACCTCCATATTAAGTCACATATCAACTCAATTTTCGATTATGGCATTATCTTGAGATAATCTAAAATATGGTAGTTTTCTGAACTTTTTAAGGCTGGCTGTGTAAAATGAGTTATTTTTTAAACAAAACTTGTATTATATGGCTCTTTAAAAACCAGACAGGTAAACTAGGTATCCTTTTTTCTTGCTACCAAAGGCTATGTCTGAGCCACATCAAATGTGAAAACTTTTTTCAAACGTTTTGGACTCTTGTATTACTCACACTCCACTCCAATCAAAAGAAAAAAAGAATGAACAAATAATCAAAGCCTATCTTAAAAATCAACTAATCATCTCTCCATTAATAATCAAGACAAAAGATTAGGATCTAATCTAATCTGTAGTGAACTCCAGCTAGCCAGTGAAAGGAACAAAAAAAGGAAAGGTGGGTTTGGGAAGAAAAGAAGAAAAGTTTAGCCAAATTTGGATGGAATCCTAGTTAGCAATGCCAGGTTGTTTACTATCCCAATCTTGAAAATGACATTCCATCTTCAAAGTATCATATAATGTTGCAATTGTTTATAACAATCTCATCTACCATTCCCATAATTTACAGCCAAGATATATCATTTGATTAGTACGACCACAAATAATTTCCACTAAAAAAAAAAAAAGGTCGACCAAGACAAGACAGCAAAGATTGTCCCATAAAATAATGAACCTGTTCTTGGCCCACTGCCCACATGATAAGTGAGTGGTGCATCTTCTCATCAGGTATTCAATTTTAGGGTGGGGGAAAACAATGGATTGACAGTGATCTCTTGTGCAATTTGATTCATCCACTTGCTTGTTTCACAAATTAAAGCCTAGTCAAACAAAATAACTTTTGTCTATTTTCCATCCTTCAAGGATGAAGGATGGAAGATGACAAGAAGCTCTCTCCCTCCCTTTCTCATGCAAATGGAGGAATTATATGGGCCTAACAAAATGTTGCAGCTTCTAATTAACTTTAAGTTTTTAACATGATTGGGGGAATCAAAGACTTCAACCAAAGAAAAACAAAGATATAGTAGATTAGATACAAGCTAATTGCTCAGACCAACTCTATAACCATAACTGGAAAAGCTTTATCTAGATTACAATTTCCATTTTTACCAATAGTACAAAAGAGATTTTTACTGGGAGGCAATCCCCATTCTGCAACAGGGGCAATGGGCATTGTTCTGTAGCCATGGAACCATACAGCCAGAATGGAACCTGTGTGCACAGGGCAGGTGCACCAGGGTCTCACCTGGCCTGAATCTTTCCAGGCAGACAGCACACTCATCTTGGTCTGAGGCCTTCCAGCTCAACTTGGCCCAGCTGAACCTCTTTGACCCGCTCTTCTTTGTTCCAAACACTTGTTTCTGCAATTCTCCGAGAAGAATCATAGATCTTCCACCATCCACACATATCTCTTCTTCTCTATGAACACTATGCCTGAATTCAGCATACAACAAAACATGTAAAACACATAGATAAGATAATCAACAACACATGTTATGTTAGCTAGCTAGCAAGAACATATATATTGGCAATTTGTTCTTAATTACCTTTTATTGGGTTCTGATTTTCTTTGTGTTCTGAGTCTTTCATCTAATCTCCCTTTGGCTTCTCGGGCTTCCACTCCCAGTTTCTCATCCATGTATGATTGGTTCAATATGCTTCTTTGCTTTAAAACAATCAAGAAAAGTTAAGAAATATATATAGTTGGTTTGTAACATAATTTGTTATATTGTGTGGCAGAGGGCATAAGGCAGATAATTACCAGGGAAGAGGTGGAGGTATGGTGAGTTTCATGGTTGCCGGCATACAAACAAAAAGAGGAGCGCCTGGTCCAGCCATGTGTGCCCACGCCCGGTGACTCGCCGCTTTGATGGACTCGTCTCCTTCGAGCGCATTCCACACCAGGAAGCATCCCAGCCATTGCAGCTAGCTAGCTAGCTAGCTACCTAGGCAGCTCAAAATTAAAACAAAAGAAAGCAAGTGCTTATATTTGTCTTACAAATGATCCATGTCTATGTCTTCCAATATGATCCTGTAATATGATTTAAGGAAGAGGAGATTATAAGACAGAAGAGCAATAATACAAGCAAAGCTTTAAGAAGAAGAATAGAGTAGTGAATGATGAGAATAATCAGAGTGAAATGAAGATGGCGGTAGCAGACAAGAATAATCAGGGTCCATACCATTGATGGCTGCATAAACAATCTGCATCAATCCTCTTCTGCTCTCTCTTGCTCTCTCAATTATAAATGTGAGTTAGATCTTAAAAAAGTAAGTAAAAAGATTATGAGAGAGAAAGAAGGTCAGAGAGAGAGAAAGTGTGTGAGAATTGAGAAAGGGAATGGAAAGGGTGAGGAAGCTGCAGTGCAACTTAATGGCAAATCATACAAACTGTTTTTTAATTTTTTTGGTCCAAAAGCATACGATGTGTCCAAGACTCCACGCCAAGCGGGGTCAAATGAGGTTCTGCTGCTGACTCAGAGGGTGACGCACCACGTGACCAACCAAACCAAACCACCTCTCCTCTCCTCTTCTCTTCTCTTCTCTTCTCTCAATTAGGAGAAAGACTTCCCTGAAACGAAACGGGGATAACACTATTTTACATTACTAAGATTACACTAATTTAATATGAGTTGGGTAAATTGTACATTACAAAGATTCCTATATCATGTGAGCTACCAAGTGGTAACATTATTACCAGGATTTTAAGGATCCTACCAACTCATATTAGAAAGAATGTAATGAATGACGGGTTATAACGAGGGGTCCTTACTAGGTTTCAGATTAATTATTGGACTGCTGGATTGAACCCTCAACACACTCCCATAACATAGACCTGTTGTGGATAGTCTGTGAGCCCACATTCCAATTTTAAGACCATCACTCCCCAATTACACTACAGCCCAGCCCATATCTCATGCAAATGGACTTTGAATATTTCACTAGGAGATTATGGGCCCATCCTCATTCTCTCCAAAATCCAAGGAGAACCAAAGAAGGAAAGAAAAGTAAAATTAAAGCACCTGAAAAAGCGACAACCTCTGAATATTGAATTGAATTCCGATTCTGAGGTCCAATCGGATTAAAAGACCGAAAACCCCAAGAGCATCCCAAGAAATCCGGGGCCTCACGTCCCCACGATTCCCTGAAAACCCCGAAACCCCCGTGTCCTCATCCGTCATTTCGATCCCACGAGGCTCCGCCTCCCAACCCTACACAAGATCTCTTTCCCTCCCTCTCAACAAGTTTCATGCAAAAGCAGCCTCAAACTCAAACTGGGAAAAATGATGGAGCCCCTGAACGAGCATGAGCCCTGCTCCCCATCCTCCCTCAAGCAAAAACTCCGCTCCTCCCTCTGTATCATTCCGTGCTTCCCCAAAACGACGCCGCACCACCACTCCATCACCGCCCCCACCACCCCCCACGCCCACTCCGCCAACGTCAGCCTCGTCCGCAACTCCTCCTTCTCCTCCTCCAGCAAGTCCCGCTCTAGCCATCACCACCACCACCACCACCACAATCACCACCCTCACCATCACGGCCATCACAACAGCCATTACGAGTTCGCGGAATTGAAGGACAAGTGCAAGAGCTTGATCGGGCGTATGGGACGGAGCCACACTGCGCGGAGGCACTCGGCCTCAGCCGACTTCAAATACGACGCCCTCAGCTACGCCCTCAATTTTGATCACGAGGAGGCGAACATCGAGGACTATCCCTTCAGGAGCTTCTCGGCCCGGTTGCCGCCCTCGCCGCCCCGAACCTCGCAGGACTCCGCCGCTTCTCCGTCTGCCTCTAAGGAAATAACTGCTTGTAGTTAATCATCATCTCTCGCGCGGGCCTCAGGTTCATTAATTCATTTTATTCATCAATTGTTTATCAATAATTAATTAGGTTCATTAAATGTAATTATTCATCATGTATATATATTTACGTGAACAGACACAAATTTTGGTCTGTTCATTAAATGTAATTATTGCTACGGTTACGGTAATTTTGCATGGTTTTAGTTCTTTTGAGAAGGACAAAGTTATAATTTGATCATCTTGAGATTAATTTCAAATAATAATTAAATTCGTAGAATCTTGTTAAGTCATCAATTAGTCGATTTACAAAAGTTCCGAGGTATAGCATGCATTGCAAGAGTATGGGCCACCCCGACCAGAGGAAGATCATCATATATTTATTGTAAGCCTGGGCCTTGAAATTTAATGAGCATGGCCAGAACTGGTCCAAAATGGCTACTGCCCATACTGAAATTATTAAGATGATGGCCTGCATGGTTGCACAAAACCAGACTCTCCCTGATGGGTATACATTTATTATTGTCTATTCCCAACTGCAGCCAGCTTTTATAATAAGAGGGTTCATATCCAAATATAACTTTGTAATTAATCGTAAGACTCTCAAATGGAACATTTCAGTGAGACGAGGTACTGCGATTGGGATCATGTCATGACCCATGACCTTCCTTCCCAAATTGCTAATTAACCTAGTAAAATACAACTTACAAGTGAAACAAAAACAAGCATCGTCTTTATTTTAAAAAAAACTGAAGCCAATTGGGAATTGGCCATGTTAGAAAGAAAAGCAATGCAAAAGAAAGTTGAGATATCCCAGTTATTTCGCATCTCACACACACCAGCAAGCAGGCATCATTGCTTACTGCAGGAAGGACACTTAACCCCACCACCACACCAGCAAGAGCAACACATAATATTAGTTATAACTGGTGTAGGCTTATCTACTATATATCTACATCCATCAATCAATGGGGATAGTCCAGTCAACCTGAACCTCCTTGTACTTTCCTTTCACTTGACTTTCGATACCAGAAAGATATAGCGCATGATGTGGACGTACGTACTGTATTCATAATTTAAAAAAATAATAACCGACCTTAATTAGTTTGATCTTTCAGTGTGAATATTTATATTTAATCATGCTTTAAGTTTGTTTACCAACAAGGTGGTGATTGTTATAGTAAACAATAAAAGAGACTCATGACATGAATCAGATGGTAATCTAATGATGATGTTATGCACACAACACGAATGATGTCTGTAAGTTATGAAACACAAACTAGTAGCTCAAAACGGTTAACTTACTAAAACCTTTGCCCAACAATAAGATAAGAAAAAGTAAACGTTGGATTTTTATTTTGTTATCACCTTTCTTGACTTTGAGTCAATCAATCAAACACCCTTTCTTCCAAACCGCGTACGTATTGACGTTTTGGTTTACCTTTTTATGCTTTGTTTTCTTTTCAAACAACAAAATATCAAGCGAAGTATATATTGGACCGACCTCACCCAAGAAAGTAAAAAGAGCACCTCATGGTGGTATAAATTTATCAAACTTTTTGCCTCATATTCCCTCCCGCCATGAACTGTGGGGCCACTAAGAACACGTCACAATTGAACAAGTAATCGAATTATTCTCTTGGGATTTAGAAATTAGACCAGAACAAAAAGATGAAGCCAAAACGATATCGGATATAATAATCCAAGAAAGAAATTAGACAAGTGTCGGCTCATTATACTTCATGGCGAAGTTTCCCTATTCCAACTAGAACCAACTTATTTCATACTCCAAGAACATGGGGAGGGTACCCACCACAACTTGGTTCCCTTCCTCTAAGGATTCATGGCAACAACTACTTACAATTACCCCTCAAGAAGAATTCTCTATGAAGAATATAAGTAAAATTACTCAAGAAAATAAAAGGGTACATACATACCTCTAAGCTTCGTTCATCTTTCGTGTAACAATGGAAATTTGGCAGAATTGGAGATGTTATGCTTCAACATAGACTCGTAAGCAATTGTATTTTACCTTTTCCAATTTCTAACGGCACTCCTCCCTTGTTTACTATCTATATTATTATTATTAAGATTATTTCATACAAAGTAATACAAAAAATGAAAAATCGAACCTATAACCTCAAGGAATATATTGGTAAGACAATAATGCCATCAATATAATTAACTCTTCAGATTGATGACGATCGGGCCATCAACAATAAAGATCAACCATCTGTGTGGAGTTATGATGTGATATTATGCCATAATTGCAGTCTACTCCCTTGTTTACTATCTATATTATTATTATTAAGATTATTTCATACAAAGTAATACAAGAAAGGAAAAATCGAACCTATAACCTCAGAGGATATATTGGTAAAAGATAATAATGCCATCAATATAATTAACTCTTCAGATTGATGACGATCGGGCCATCAACAATAAAGATCAACCATCTGTGTGGAGTTATGATGTGATATTATGCCATAATTGCAGTAAAAGAAAATTAAACCACAATTGAATTTCGGTTTATAAATAATTTGATTGTAAAAAATGGCATTAAATAATAGGTGTAGTGTGGAGTTTAATTTAATGTGGATTTGAAGAAAGTTTCTACTTTTGTTTTTGTCTTATCTCACTTGCCCGTTAACTGGATATTGATATGATCCTCTCCTTTAGGAAATATATATCACAAACAACACTACCTTAACCTTAGAAAAGTCCCATTCTCTGCAAACTTGTCACCATCTCACAGAATCAAATCCTCCCTCCCAAGTTTCCAACAAACACACACGCATGATGATGTACTTTTTTGACTCGTGATATTGCATGAAGGCATCCACGTGCGCCCTCCCCCTCCACATCACCTCCTCTCTTCTCCAAGACTCCAACCCAAAACAATAAACTTTTCTTAAGCCCACTGCCATTCTCTACACAAAACACACTTTCTGTTTCATTCATTTTTCCTGAGAAAAATAATATCCATCCGGAAAATATTCAAAGATGAACAAATACAATAAAAGACCAGATTTTTAGAGAATGAAAGTGTCGAGGAAGAAGATTCAACAAAACCCTGAATCGAGGTGCTGTTTGTGACGTTTGCCACTGAGCTTTGATTTCCTTGGAGTTTGGAACTGCACTCCACCGACTCAGGCTTTCTCTGTCTCTTTCCTCTTCTGCATCTTATCTCTTCCACTCTCTCTCAAACGCCGTTCCAATCTGGTACTTATCTCTCCGTCTCTGTCTCTGTCTTTTCTCAATTTTCTTTTCATTGTTTTGCCCTGTTTTCGTTAGAAAGTTGTGAAATATTATTCTAGTTTGGTGCAATCTGGTTGGGGTTTATACCAGATTATTAAAGAAATTCAATACTTGAATTAGAAAATCCTGGAGAAAAGACCGTAGCTTTATTGTAATCCAGAAGAAAAGGCCTTAGCTTGATCGTATTTGATTCTACGTTCTCTTATTTACGATTGATTTGCAGACCCTTAATTGAAATCTTTATTGTTGTAGATATGGCGTTTGATCAAAATTCGTTTCCCAAAGAGTTAAGACCGTTAAACGTAGCTCGAACTGCGGCTGATGAGCCCCGCATTGCGCTCGCTACTACAACTGGACGAAACCCTGATGGACTTTTCCCCAACCTGGCTCTTGAAGTTAATAGCCCTAGTTCGATACCTGTCTTTTACCCATCATCTGTCGCGGAGGCTGGGCTTGTTGGCGTAGGGTATGGAAATGCCATGTCTGGGGTGCCCACATGGCGCCCTCGCATCCCTGTGCCGGTGGGGCATCCAGGGATGAACCCTGCCGTTGCTGTTGGAATTGGTTACAGTCCTAATTTGGGCGGTCGGCTTGGCGGCAATGCTGTTGATCTTGTAAGCTCTTCTACTACAACAACTGCTTCTGGGCCTTCTGTCTGTAATTTTAATATGTCTAATTGGGTTGGGGGCAATGGTTTGGATCATGGTGTTAATGATATGGCAGTTAGATTTGGTTATAATCCCAATTTGGGAAATAAGGACAGTGGTAATGTTGCTAATCAAACTGGGAATGATTTGACATCTGGGTATGGTAATAATGCCAATTTGGGCAATCGGGTTGGTGGCAATGGAACTGATCAAGCAAGCGACGATGGTGGAGATGATTCTGTGTCAGGGAAGAAAGTCAAGCTTCTGTGCAGCTTTTGGGGAAAGATTTTGCCCAGACCAAGTGATGGAATGTTGAGATACGTTGGAGGGCAGACAAGGATTATTAGTGTTCGGAGAGATGTGAGCTTCAGTGAGCTAGTGCAGAAGATGTTGGATACATATGGGCAATCTGTGGTTATTAAATATCAGCTCCCTGATGAGGATCTCGATGCACTGGTGTCAGTTTCATGTGCTGATGATCTTGACAATATGAAGGATGAGTATGGGAAGTTGGTTGAGCGATCTCCAGATGGGTCAGCAAAACTGAGGGTGTTTTTGTTTTCTGCTTCAGAAGTTGATCCATCTAGTGTTGTACAATTCGGGGATTTACATAATAGTGAGCAAAGATATGTTGATGCTGTCAATGGGATTATGGATGGGGTCGGTGGTGGTATCATGAGGAAGGAGAGTATGACAAGTGCTACTTCAACACAGAATTCTGATTTTAGTGGAACTGATATTGTTGATAGCTCAATTCCTGGTCAGGGTGACACTACTGGACCTCCATCAGCAGGCAAATTATCGCCTAAAGGGGATTCAGCTACTTCTCATGATACTAGTACAAGATTGGTGATTGTGGATCCTAACCCTGCAGTTTATTCTGAAGTTTCTACAGTTCCATTGGGCATTCCTGTGGTTAAGTCTGCGCCTCCCCAAACATCACCTTCTCAGCCTGAGTGTGAGTTAGAAAGGTCTGTTCCTGTTACAGTATCACAGCAGCAAGTGGGGTTGCAGCAACCTGGAATTGGCATTCCATCCACTGCTCCTTATCTGCAAACTTATGTTGGTCATCGCCAAGAAGTTATGAACCGAGCAGATCATCTCCAGCTTCCTCCTCAGATGGGTTTCCCAAATGCTCACCTATTGGGGACTGCTAGTCCTGTATATACCCAACAGCAATTCTGTGATAGTGTTGCTGGCATCACCCAACATCACTTCATTCCTGCAGTGCACATGACAATGACTCCCTCATCTTCTCATGTTAATATAAGACCAAATGTGCTTCAGCCATTGATGCAACCCCAGCAGACTCGGTTAGATCATTATGTAGATGAGAGCACCTTTGGTCCCAGGGTAGTCCAGTTTCCTACTGAGCAAAGCTATAATTCCTATCAGGTTCAGGTCTCATCACCAGTGGTAGGAGGTGCTTATGGCTGGCATCAGGTTCCACCACCAGAGCATGTGATTTTTCATGATGGTTTGGTATCCCACCAACAGGTAATGTATCCTGAGAAATCCCAAAGGTTGGAGGACTGTTATATGTGTCAGAGAGCATTGCCTCATGCACATTCTGATACTTTGGTACAGGTTCATAGAGACAGTGGTGGAAGCCCAGTATCTGATTCAAATTCAACTTTTCATAGTCCCCGCCTGGAGGACAATTTGCGGGCTCAACCAATGAACATGGTTATGGTAAGTGGAGCATTAGCAGAATGTAATTTTGGGCAAGGAGTTGAGGCTCGACTCAGGGTCCAAGGTCAAGTAGATCCTCTTGTTGGAACATCTCATTCAGAGGTGACTGGGATCTCGCAGATTTCTGAGGGAACTCGTGAAAATGAGAGAATGAATCTTCCACAAGTTGATCTTCCAATGATTTCAGCTCCCCATGGTGTTATCAGGAGAGGAGGTGACATACAGTCACCAAATAGTGCATTCATGGTCGCTATTCCTCAGCGTTGTCAAGATGATGCTGTTCAACAACATTCTAAGCCATTCCAGTACCAGGTTAAACAGGAAAATTTAGTTAATGATCCTTTTAATCAAGATGTACCTCTTGTTGGAGGCACACCTGTACAAACTTCAGAATGCCTGGTTCATGAATCTCCAACTGCATACCCCAACAAATTTCCTGGAGTTATTCCAAAAGAAGACAATGTAGACACTTGCATTGCATATGATCATCCAGGACAAATTGACGGGAGAATGGAGACCCTCAGGATAAGCCCCACTGAGGTTTATGTTAATAATGAGCATGGGAAGTCCCCCATTGATACGCCTAGAGTGGAAGACAGCTTTGACCATAAAGCACCACAAGTTGGGGGTAGGGAGGTGACTCTAGATAACACTGTTGGCAGGAGTCACTTTAAACCAACCGAAGTAGTGGCTTCTTCCCCTGCCGAAGTCTCACATGGGTATAATTCGCAGCCTGTAGAATTCTTTGAGGCGGCACAGCCATCTATGTGGGGAAATCCTGAATCTTACCCACAATCAAGAGTTGGATTCCATCCTCAGGATGCTTATGAATTTAACTATGGCAACCCTGTTGTTTCTACCCATATAACTAATGGAATTCAACCTCCTGCTGAATGGAAGGATGAGAACTTAAGATTGCAGTCCAAGATGGTACCTAATGATGTGGACGGTGTGACCTCAAATGATGCTGTTCCCCAGGAATCCTCAAACTCACTGTTCAGCAATCAGGATCCTTGGACTTTGCACCACGATACTCATTTGCCTCCTAAACCAACCAAAATACAATTGAGAAAAGAACCATTTACAGAAATGCGAATGGATGATGGGGGTCAGCAGTCACTGGGCAATTTGAACAGGGATCTTAGTTCAGAGCCTGCCCAGTCTTCCAAAGGTTAGTTAAATGTTGATTTATTTTTACTTTAGTATTAAGTTAATTACTTAATTAGAATGTTGTTTTGTTTCTTTGTCATAGGATCAGCCGAGGAACAAATAAAGCAAGAACTTCAAGCTGTTGCTGAGGGAGTAGCTGCCTGTGTTTTTCAGTCATCTTCGCCGTCAAATCCTGACTTACATGATAAAGATGAGTATGCTTATCAATCCGATCAAGATGAAGATGTTCAAAACAATACTGCAGGCATGCAAAACAGAGCAAAAGTTGAGGTATTTAAGAAGCCATCTATGTGCATGTTTGAGCATTTTCATTGGTTGTGTGTGTACTAGTTTCTCTCTCTCTCTCTCTCACACACACACACACGCACACACTTTCAAACATTTGTTGGACTCTCCTAATTTCCATTTTCTATTTCAGGATGTCAAGACCAAATTCGGAGATAAGGCAAATCTTGGTTTTCCAGTATCAGATAGCCGAGGCCGATTGCAGGTGAAAATTTGGTTTTCTATTTTTCCTTATTCTGAAATTGTGATGTTAACTTGTACCATTGACCCGTTTCTACTCTTTTGGTAGATTATAAAGAACAGTGACCTTGAAGAGCTGAGAGAATTGGGTTCTGGAACTTTTGGTACTGTTTACCATGGGAAATGGAGGGGCACTGATGTTGCAATTAAAAGAATAAATGATAGGTGTTTTGCTGGGAAGCCTTCAGAACAAGAGCGCATGGTTTGTCTTTTGCACTAGATTCCAAAAGCTATTAATTTTTGTTTATTAATACCTCACTTACATAATCAGAGAGATTTTGTATTCAATCAGAGAGAAGATTTCTGGAATGAGGCCATCAAACTTGCTGATTTGCACCACCCCAATGTGGTAGCTTTCTATGGCGTTGTGCTTGATGGGCCGGGAGGTTCTGTGGCAACAGTGACAGAGTATATGGTTAATGGCTCTCTCAGAAATGCCTTGCAAAAGAATGAGAAGTAATGTGTTTGTTTGGCTTTTTTTTTTTCCTTGCATTAATTTGATGAAATTAGAATGAATGCAGTAGTTGACTAGTTGGTATGTAATTTCCAATTGGATAAAAGGTGACGCAGAATTTATTTTAGCAGGAGTCTGGACAAGCGCAAGCGTCTCTTGATTGCAATGGATGTGGCATTTGGGATGGAGTACCTGCATGAAAAGAATATAGTACACTTTGATTTGAAAAGTGACAACTTACTTGTCAATCTTCGAGATCCACACCGCCCAATATGCAAGGTAAGTGATTGGAATGTTGGTCATTCTCATTGTGGTCCGTTCTGTGGTTGATGTGATCTTTCTTTTCGTATAATAAGCCACAATCTTTTTAAAATGCAGTATCATTTTCGAGAGCATGCATTTGTTGTTGAAAACTAAAGGAAAATTAATGCTTCTTGTGAGCTGAACAAGAGCAAAAATAGAGCACTTTTCCGCCTTTAAACTTTAAATAGAATTACTCTTTGAATTATCGTACCAAGTTTCGGCTATGTTTTTTTTCTTCTCTCTTTTTGTTGTAGAACTTAATTAGATGATAAAGCTTTGTCTGGATGGGAATGAGTCGAGCTTGGCCTACTTCACTTGATTTCTCATATGTTATAATGTGCCTCTTTTTGTTGATATGCTTTTATTTTCAGCAGTATCACTGTATTGGCGATATGCAGTTCAAAACATTGATCCAGTGTGACATGCTCTGTATTTGGTTGAACTGTTTATAAGATTGAGTTTACCATCTGCTTCTGATGCCAGGTTGGTGACTTGGGCCTATCTAAAGTGAAATGTCATACACTGATCTCCGGTGGTGTGCGGGGAACACTTCCATGGATGGCACCAGAACTGTTGAATGGTGGCAGTAGCCTTGTTTCTGAGAAGGTTTGTATTTTCTTTTTTAATTTCTTCTAGATCATCTCAAATGATTGTGAATCTCTCTTAAACCTGTTTTTATTGTTTAGTTATTTACCCATGGTTTTTTTGGGTACACACTAGGTAGACGTGTTTTCTTTTGGTATTGTGTTGTGGGAGCTCCTCACTGGAGACGAACCATATGCAGATTTGCACTACGGTGCTATCATAGGTGATCTTCTACTGCTTAATTAACTTGTCACTTGTAAAACATGCTCAGTCCTTTTAAGATTTTACTCGGATTTAGAGATGCCGATAGCCAGTTCTTCATAATATAATGCAGGAGGTATTGTGAGCAATACATTGCGGCCACCAGTCCCAGACTCTTGTGATCCAGAATGGAAATCACTGATGGAGAGATGCTGGTCTTCGGAGCCAACTGAGAGGCTGAACTTCACTGAAATTGCAAACGAATTACGTGCTATGACCGCAAAGATTCCTCCTAAAGGACAAAGCCAACCGCAGCAACCCCCCTCTACACAGCCTCAGATTCAAAAATGATATATCAGTAAAGTTGCATCATCATAGATGTCTCTCCCATCATCCCATGGGCCTTTATTTGGGTGTGTGTTTGAGGCTGTTGGAAGATAACTAATGTGTCTTGTTTTAATGTGATAGGGGAAGAAGCCGTTTCATTGCTCTACAGAAATATTTACATCTTATAGAAGTGTCAACTCAGTTAGGTTTGCCTTTGAATCAAGTGTTTTCTATCACGTTTTGACACGTCAATACAAGCACGAGGATTGGATTGGTTTGTATGCATTTTTTGCGTTGGCTTCATCATTTTGGATTGGATTGGATTAGGTAGGAAGCAACTTTCAATATTTCCCATAGTCTACTGTTGCGTACCATAACAGACATAGTCTGCTGTTGCGTACCATAACAGACAAAGGAGCGAAGTTGGTTGGTTTCATGGGTTATGCTTAACAAGGTACATGAACAAACATTTGGACATGATCGTTTCGTTCCTTGAGATAAGAACCAGAACCAGGAAATAAATTTCTTATGGAATCTATTAATCAACTGTTCAAATAAGAAACAGGTCGTCCTACAGTAAGACGTGTGCGTATGTTGTGTTTTTATTTTATTTTTTGTGGGTATTAATTAATGAAAGCCGAAGCCCAAAAATTCCGGACGCGTTTCGATCGCTACGTTTGGGCTTTCCTTGTCAAATATTGTTTCCCATTACGACACCACGTAGCAACTGAGCCGGTCACACCACTAGTCAAACCTTATTGCATCCCATACCACAACAATTCCTTGTTTTGTTTTATTTCGGAATTCTATTTCTTCACTAGCAAGGTTTAAGCGCGATGAGCAACAAGTTTTAGCACCAAGTTCTTTTCTTTCTTTGATATTTCCTCATTTTTGTTTCCCTTTTGGAACTCTCCTCTATCGCTTCCCCTATTATTTAAGACCTTTCCATTCCGAGTCTTTCACCCTAGATTACATTCTCTCTTTCTCTCTGCTTAATGATTATGGCGATGGCTAGTAACAATGAACACAAACCAACCTTGATCATGAACCACACTTCGATCTACGAGTATGAACGTGATGAAGGAGAAGACTTGGATGACTATCATCAAGACCAGGATGCTTCTTCTTCTTCTCCTCCTTGCGGTGTTGGTGGTTGTTTTGGCCTCTTTGGGTTCACATCATGTACATGGCGGCAAAACCACAACAACGATTATGAACGTAAATACTTGCTGCAGCAAGGTGGATGGCACAAGGAGACGACATGTTGGTGGAGGAAGAAATTGAACAAGGCTAAGGAGTCTACTCAAGTATTGGACGGCTCCAAGTGGAAGACCTTCATCAGAAAGATTGCTGGATATTGCAAGACTATGAAGCGAAAACAAAACAACAGGTTGTCCAAGAAACAAAAGAAAAAGAATACTAGGTTTCAGTATGATCTTCATAGTTATGCTCTCAATTTTGATGGGGGTGTTGCTAGAGAAGGAAATGATGCTGCTCTTGATTTCGCAGTAAGGTTTGCCGCTCCTTTGTCCAATGAGCATGGTTCCATTGGCAGGCCGGTTCATGAAACCACCCTTGAATCAGCTTTTATTGAATCCAAACGTTAGATTGGGTGTCGTTTGTGTTCTCTTGTTTCCTTCTTTGATAAGTTAATTGTGCGCTGTTATGAATCATACCAAAATCAAGTCTGTTTTTTTGTTGTACTTTTGCCTTAAAATTTCAATTTCACATTAAGGCTTTTGGAAAACTACACTGCAAAATTCTAAAACTCACAAGGAAGCAAGGCGCTTGTGATAAACAAACTTCACCACCCAGAATTCGTAATGGAAAGCGGCACACAACTAGTGTTGTTTGCCGCGATTCACTCAAAACTACTGATACCAAATTTCTACAGGATGTAACACATCAAAACTACTGATATCAAATTTCTACAGGATGTAACACATCAAAACATCCATAAACTGCTATAGACAACTGTCTTTGTAGTAGCCATTCTCATCCATAGAAATTAGAAATTATATAGAAAGCAAACGTTTAATTTAGAAACGCTTAGTATACAAAAATTCTATATCTAGCTAGATCCGCATAAACGTGGTACAAAAAGGCTACCTGGTTCGAGTTTTTCGTGTTACATATGCGTAAAGTTTTATGAGATGGTACATCAGACATCAGGATGCCCTTCATTTTCTGGTCTAACCTTTTACTGTATCAGAAATACGAAGTTCCTTGCGGCCTGTTTCGGTGTGGCCAAATATTTGCTCTCTCACTGATGCTAGACTTTCTTTTTTCTTTTTTCCATAAGTTGAGGACTTGTTAAGTGTCACACACATTTACTTCAATCGTTGGCTGCTGACGTCACCTGCATTACTTTTTTTCCAAATTACAAATGAAAAAAAAAAAAATTATATAAAGTTCATGAAAGCAAAACTTATGCGAACAAAACGACCATATATGTTAAAGGAAATACAATCCTACCTCTTGCGTTTGCTCTTCAAAACAGAAGTTGAGGAAATGTTACTGTGCCAATTCCTTTTTCTTTGATTTATGAACCAGTTATTGATCTGTTTCAATTGCAAGCCTGTTTCCTGCACCAACCTGGCTTTGTCTTCCTCCTATTCCAAGCGAAAGACGGTTTTAATAGCCATTTTTAAAAGAATTAATTTGCTAAACAGAAAGCTACAAGGGGATTTATCAAAGTTGAAACTCACCGTAGGGTAAGGCCACTTGGAATGTGATTGCCACCAAGATTTTAGGACAGAAGTGGTGTCACCTGGCAGTTTACCTGCTCTTCTCTTGCGTAGAATTTCCTCCCTAATGTCTACAATCTTTTCCTTGTAACCCTGAGAAGCAGATGTTATTAGCTACATTTCTATATCCCATCTGGCAAATATATTATTATACATGCTTTGCAAGTCTTGTAGTTCATATACCTGTTTCAGTTCATGCTTCAATTCTTGCCTTACACGCTCCATTAAGGACCTCTCACTCTCAGTCGGAACGAGAGGACCGAATCCCATGGTGTCAGGCCCGTCCAGGCTTCCATCATACGAGTTGATGTCACTGTCGACCTGGTCATCGTCGTCGGACATTGTAGCACCGGTGCCTTCACCCGTGGACACACCTGTGAATGCATCTCGAGCTGTTCAGTTATAAACCATTCGTAAACTTAAGCCAGTTATCTGCTGTACATGTAGAAATATAAAAAGAAATAGAAATGACCTGTTAAGCTTTGTAGAGATTGATCGAGCTCCCAACAAGCCATCACTGCTTCCATGGCATGAACTCGGACATGTTGCTGCAATTGTTCTTTGAAGGAGCATAGCAGTAGAACATAGTTTGTCTACAGTAGCAGAATGAACAAAGACAACAAGGGAAGGTGAGAAAGAGAAAAATATAAAAAACAATTTAATCTTAGCAGACTAAACCATTTACATCAACAAGACTCGATACTTATTTGCAGAACAGATTCTAATTCCGTGGCATGTCACTAATCAAAACTAGTAAGTGGGGGAAATATGACACAAATTAATTAAAGAGTAAAAGATTCTCCAAAGCACTTGTAAAGTTGAATAATTGGAGAATTGAACAACAGGATTCTTCGTTGCCACTGAAACTAATTACATGACACTCTGATTATTATTTTGATCAACCAAATTTGCACTTTCCCACTAAAATATCGAGACCCGAAATAAATAAAGTTTTAGACTTTCAACAACAACACAAGAAAAAAAACATCATAGGAAATGAAAAATTCAGTGTTGAAAGAGATTTAATTTAAACAAACTAACCATGAATAAATCAAGTTCTTTCTCATCCATGACTTGGACATCCCCATTGGCTCGAAGCGCAGAGTACTTATCCACCACGCGCTGCGACTGCACGAGCTGCTCGTCGATCCTCGGCAGCTGATCGACGGGGGTGGCGATCCTCAAGCACGAGACGTGAGCCGATACAAGCTGCTCGTACAGAGGGTGGCCCACTAAGTCCGCTTTGAACCTCGCGCTCTCGCACTCCAGTTCGTCTTCTTCCTCCTCTTCGCCGTCGTAGCCGCTTATCTCTCTCCGGTTCCGGCCGCTGCAGTTGCTGCTCTTCCCCGACGGTGATATGACGACGTCGTCGTTTCGCGCGTCGTGGAGGAAGCTGTTCTGTTGTCGAAACGCGGCGTTGTTGAGCCACGTCGGAGCTCCGGAGAGCGGCGGCTGGTCCGAGGCGAAGGAGTGGAACGCCATTTCTGGAGGGTTTTGCTGCTGCTGGTGATGATGATGATGATGAAACGCCATTATTTTGGTCTTTGCAATTAAATTGTAAAAAAAACGCAGAGAGAGCTTTAAGTTTCAGTACATAGAAGAAAACGTGGTTCGGAAAAAAGCAGTTTTTGGAGCTGAAAGAGAGAGAGAGAGAGAGGTAGGAAAAAAAAAAAAAATTGTGTTGTTTTGAGTTGGAGAGAAAGTGGTGCTGTTAAAAGTTTGAAACTTGAATGCTTGATTAAGCAATTAAAGGAGTGCAGAAGCTCTTTTTTTGGGAGAAGACGACTTTGTTGAGTGATGGATGGGTGACGCAAGGACCGAGGAGGATGTTTTGACGGTGAGATAGAGTACCACGTGGCGAAGTAATTGGGAGTTGCAGTTGCCAGTAAATAAGACAAACATTGATGGATTTATTGATGATTGTAAATTGTAATGTGTTGTAGACTTGCAGTAGTCGTAGCAAGTAGCCATTTGATGTATAGAAAGCATCCAACGGTGAAGATTTGATGGAAAAAACTTATAGAAATGTTTTGGACCGTTTGGTGGCATTTTGGTCATTGTGATTGTTAATTGCTCCATACTTTACCCCTTGGGATATCTGACGTACCAATATTTTGGAGGCATATAATATATATATAAGTTAGATTTTGTAGTGTTGCAAGAAGTTTCTTACATGATTTTGAGACAAGTTTCCACCACCCCCTTCATATGCAGGAAGGACAGCACAGCAGTCGACAATGAAATCGTTTTATATAAAATAATATTATTTTAAAATGGTTGAGAGAGAGGAAGGAAAAGTAGGGAGGAGGAGGAAGCAACTTTTCTCCTTTATTTTTTAATTTTGTCAGAAGCTACTTTTCTCCTTTAACCCTTGGGTTACGCTCTCAAACAAGATAGCTTTACAGGACAAAGACAAAATAGCAAGACACCGCTCAATAAAATATTCATAACAAATCTATCTATTTACCTGCTCTGCTCTGCTCTGCTCTCATGTAAACTCATATATATGATGTTTAATAACCGCACATCATTTAATCCTTCTCGTGAGAAATCATCGTGATTAATACATAATGATCAAAGCTCTTTCATTAACTGTCTTAATATTTATTTTGATGTATGGATGAATGCAAGGAAAGGAACACAGTTTGCATTGGTTGACAGATGTGGCGGAAGTCGTTAGATTTTCCTTCCTTCTTTCTTTCTTTCTCTCTTTCTCTCTTATATGGGCACTGGTGATTACAGCGGAGACAGTTTACCAAACTCGGAATGACGTTTCCTTTTGTGTTCCTCGTCAGACAGTCGTCAGTTGTCCCTACCGAAGCACAGCGACCTCAGACCCGTACAAGCACACGTGTCCGCAGTAGGTTTCATGGACCACTTGGGAATACACGCCACTGTCAGAGAATCCTGTTCGTACAGCTGTAAAAAAGCAGGGGGAAGATGGGGACCACCTGCCCGTTGCAAATGCGAATAGAGTCACTCATGAGAGACGACTCCACAGTCGTAGATTGGAGAGGAGAGAGGAGAGAGGAGAGAGAGGCGCTGGCGGCTGAAGTCACTCACAAACAGCAAATGAGCAGGCCCTTCACGCTCGCCTGTACGTGGTCCCCACCCTATACCTATATGGAGAGAGGCTACTATTATCTATGACATGTTCTACTACGTAAATGCCCGGAAGAAAAGAAAAGGAAAGAAAAGGGGGTTCCTCTTCGTCGTTTTATGCTTTGGGTCTGCAACTGTGGGTCCCAATGTCAATGTGGCGCTGATCCAAGTTCTCTGTATAATGGTAATAGATACTGTAGTTGGTTTCCTGAAATTGACTCGTGCTAGTTTCAAACTAGTATTTATTATCTAATTTGGTTAATGAGCTCTGAGGATTAAACTTTTGGTTAATGAAACAAATTTGTGGAAATGTTAAAAGTGTAATGAGAAGTTGATTTGATTTCGATTCTTTGGGCAATGACCCGATGAAGGGGGAGAAAAGGTCACATCTCCTGGTTGTATGTTTTGTTTTGTAACTTTTCTTTTGGGGAAGAAAAGAAACAAGGGCTCCGCTCATGCCCATGCTCATGCCCATGCCCATGCCCATGCTCATGCCCATGCCCATGCCCATGCCCATGCCCATGCCCATGCCCATGCCCATGCCCATGCATGCACAAGTCAGCAGTGGTACTACAGTCTACAGACTTAGAGATGGATGGATGGATGGGATGCATCCAAAGGTTAAATGAATCAGTGGCCCCACCCCCCTAATGGTAATCTTGGATCTTATCCCTGCACTGCACTGCATCATCAACTACATACATACATAGCACAACACTCCACTCTCTTTCTTTTCCACTTTTTCTAAATTCTTTGCCAGCCAAGTATCTATCTCTCAACAGGAACAGAACAGAGCTAGGCCCAGACAAACTTCAAGGAAAAGCCCAACTTACATTTCATCCTTCCTCTATCACTCACTCTGCTGCAACTGAGCAAAGTTAGGTCCATAAAAACTGAAACATATCAAATTCTGAGTCCAATTCTTATTCTGGTGGGTGGACAAATATTCACTGCTACTCTATGAATATGAAATGAGGAGGAGTTCATGGTCCAACTCCAAGGTTTTTCTATCTTAATTGCACTTATCTTCTCCTTAAACAAACCAACACCTTAACATAACTGGTATTATCAAATCAATTGAGCTCAGATCACAACCTATGTTCTCGCTTATCCTCTCACCAAGAATTCTATAGTGAGAGCTTTATATATGGCCCTTAGGTGATGACCTCTCTCTTAACCGTTAGATCAAATTGGTTAGCCGTTGAATCAAATTGATTAGCCTGATTCAACGGTTAACAGATAAGACCTTAACTAAGGGTCATATATATAAGTCCCTCACTATAGAATGACTATCCTCCACATGATTTGTGAGTTTTCCCTTGAGTTGATCTATCATCTAACCTTGAGATTGTGCCACAAAATGTAAATATAGATTAGAGTATCACACACTCATGCTCTCTGTAAGCTGTACAGCTTGCATTATATGCATCAAAAGAGGTCTGTAAATCCTTAAATTCGTTTCACTGGGATCAGATTGAACATCATTTTCTGCCACTAAAAGATGCAAGTCCAGTAATATAACACAATTTTCATGCATCAAATGCATGAAGCATGTACTGTGCTCATTCCAAAATCTTTGCAGAAGAAGATTTACATACAATTACAAGGCTCTCAACAAAATCATTGAATCGGCGCACAATAATAACAGATATATATATATATATGTATGTATATATATGATGCAATTAAGGAAGACTAGGAGGAGAAAGGGAAGGCTTTGCCACTTTAAGCTCACCACAGTCACTGATATACACTGTTTTCAGAGGCTTGTTCCACAAAGCCCGAGCATTCATCGCTCTCTCATCCCCAAGAAATTCTGCAAAATCGTTGAATTGCTGTATTTTCTCAGATGGTCTGTATGTAGGTATAGCAGCAATGGCCGTCACAACATCCAAACCTTCATAACCAAAACCAAAACACAAATTTAACTAACCAAGCTCAAATTTTGAAAATAATAAAAATCAAATCTTGCAGAAAGAGTAAACCTTCGAGCACTGAGCCGAAGACGATGTTCTTGAAATCGAGGTCGGGGCATGGGCCGGGCCCAGAGGTGATCAAGAACTCGACGTTTCGGTAATCCGGGTCGAGCTTGATGTCGTCTTCGTCGTCGTTCTCGGAGAGGTTGAGGGAGAGGAGGCCGGGGCGGGAATGGGTCAGAGCAAAGGCCTTGGAATCGACGGTCTCGGTATTTCGGGCGAGACCCGTGGGGCGGCGGACGTCGCCGGGCTTGTCGCCTTGGTGGCCGGCGAGGAAGAATTGGCCGGGGAAAAGCTTGTGGACGAGAGTGCCCTTGTAGGCGGAGGAGGTGCACATGGACTTGAAGTTGGAGACGGTGAGGGGGACGTGGTGGCCGTACAGGCCGAGGACGAGCCGGCCCAGCGGGAGCGAGTCGGGGCAGAGTTCGGGTTTTGAGTCGGGTGAGGATAAGGGGCGGAAGTAGGTGGGGCAGAGGCTGAAGTCCATGAAGACGCGGTCGGTAATGGTGGTGTCGGGTGGCGGAAGAGATGCTGCAGCGGACGATGGTGGTGGCTGGAGGGTGAGGGAGAGTGGTGCGTAGAGGAGGAGGGAGCGTCGGGTCAAGTGTGTAATGGACTTCGGGTTCGGGTTCGGGGGGTGGTGGTGGTTGGAGAGAATGGGTGGCAGACCGGATGGTGTAGTCACAGAGTAGCCCATTAGGCTCCGGTTGGTTGGGTTGGATTGGATTGGGCATGCTTTTGATTTGGGGCTTTGGAGGAGACAGAGAGACAGATAGCCAGCCACGGAGGGGGATGGTGGGGCCTACTTTTGGATAATTAAATAAGGTCGTAAAATTATGGTTTATTTATTTATTATTTATTATGTTGAAGTACATTGTAAATTTTCTTTTCGCAAGTAGGAAGCTTTGGCTGGCATGGGTTCTTTGAGTTCAATAAAAAGGTACAACTCTGAATCTCTCCCCTAATTTTGGCACTTGAATCAATCCGCATGTTGTTTTGAAATGATAGTATTATTTGTTTGATCATCTGTGAAGATAATTTGCCTGTTAGTCACTGTTTATGTAATCTGTGTGTGTGAAGATAGGGCAGTTGTGTTTTCATTTCTGCTATCATGCTATGGGATGGGATGGCCTGATTAAATTTGGGGTAACTGTTCTGTTTCGGCTCTGCAAGGAAATTTGAAAAGTAAATTTGGTTTCGTAATCTTCATATTTACCATTTGGTTAATTTTGAGTAAGCTTAGTAGCAACCTGGTCCAGAGCATTGCTCTATACTTGCTGAAATGTAGTGAATGATGCAGAATTCTAGCCTTTTAGGTCACCTTTTCTTATTTTCGCCCACAAACTAAAACACAGGAGAAAAAAAGAAAGAGAAAAAGTTGCTGGGCTTCCTGCTTCCTCCCAAGTATTCTGCTGGCTGGGTATATCACAAAGTAGGAGTTGCTCTGCTTCCTTACCAAATTGAAAAGAAAGAGATCCTTCTTCCAATGCCCAAACTTGAAGGTGTTTTGATGTTGTAGTACATATGTTAGAGTGGGCGGTGTGGGCTATATCACCATATAATCTGTATGTACGAAATGACGCTGCTAGAGGATTTCCTACCATTTGTCAAAATGGTGCCATTTATGAAGAAGAAAAGTCAATCTGGATGGGATGGGATGGCATGGCTGTGTCTCTGTCAAAAACTTGAGGTAAATAGAAAAGGTGTATACCAAAGAGGAATCATATCCTATAAAAAAGAGAAAAAAGAGGAAGCATATCAGTCTTTCCATCTTGAGGGACATATTAATAGAGGAAGAAAAGTTTGTTGAGATGTGTTTGTGTGTGTATATATACATAGAGAGAGAGAGACAGACACAGAGAGGTGCATGTTTCCTTGATCCCCTATACAAATCTGTCATTGTTCTTTGTTTTCAAGTTTGTGCTTATGTGTGTGCTTAAATGATCTATTCCTTCAAATTTTCTTTTGCCCAATAGTATTGCATTGGATATGATGAATACAATGCAAAGAATAGGCAGTGCAGATATAGAGATGAACAATGCAAAGAAATAAAAATAAGCACTCACCAACTAATACCAAAAGGTTGCCGTGTGTCAGGCCAGCCTTTCGCCGGCAGACTACCCCCGTTGGTTGCTTAACTGTCAAAGCTTCCTTAGTGCTAGGAGATTCCCTTTGTACTGAAACAGGGAGCTAAATGTATGATTCTTTCTCAAGCCTATGTATGTGTTCATATGATGAAGCATATATTGAGTGTTGAACTAATGATTTATTCGTAGGAGAATCAAGAATGAGTTCAGTTAATTTGAATAGGATTCCCGTGAAACATGTGCAGAGGCCTGGGATATTTATTTTGGCTTTCTTGTTTCTCCTTTTATCTTGTGTAGAAGATAATTAAAATGGGTACTTTAACATTCATCTTGCTCCTACTTTCTGGCAGGTAGAAATGAGAAAGAATGACATGCTTTGCTGCCAACCATTGCATTAGTGGCCAACTCATCCATACATTGCATATTAGCATATAAAAAGTGGCAATTTTGTCAGTTCCTGTGGCTGCTGCTTTTGCTAATATAACCATCAACAGATTAATACAGATATCTAATGATAAAAAACACTTAACTCAAAAGCTGCAAAGATAGTCAGCAGCAGCAGCAACAAAGGCAGACATAAAAAGCTTTCTAGCTGCATCCGTGGATTCAATTCAACTTAAAAGCTCCAAAGTTTGAGCTAGCTTTTGGAGTTTGGATAAAAACAAAGTTCCTTCATGCGCCTCAGAATCCACTATCTGCAGATTAATGGCAACAGAAGCTGATATTCCAGAAGCTATATCTGTCACGGTAGGGTATTCTAGAATCTTGATCACTCTAACTCAAATAGCTTACTCTGTTTTTCTATAATCTTATGATCTTTGTATGATATAATTATATCTTATAATTATGCGTTATAGTATAATTGTTCTCGTTGATGAAATATCAATCACAATCATATGTCAAGAACAATTCAGGAGAAGTTCAAGAAAATCTTTTGATTTTGAAAACAAATAAATCCAATTCAAGAGATCCACCAGACAGTCAAGAACAATAAAAAAAAAAATCAACCATTAAATTCTGCTTAAATGAAATAAAATAAATCCGCTTCAAGAGAATCCTTACCGGACTTGCATTGTGACATGGAATCTGGGATGGCAGGACCAAGCGGCAGCTTTAGACTGGAAGATGACTGAGATTGCACAACTGGAGAGAAACAAGTGCTCATCATGTCAAAGGAACCCCTATTTGTTGCACTGGGACATGACTGAGGAGTTGGACAAGTTACATTGTTCCCGTACAAGAGCTGTTGCTCCTCGCGAATTGTCAAAACTTCATTATCATTCTTTGCAACGTGTTATACTGCCAATTCTGCTTCCAAAAAACCTTTGCTTGTATCCTCAGACTCCATATAAGCATAAGTATCATCGAACTCCAACACAATCCTATTCAAATCAAACAAGTCAACAGAACCTAAATTTGTGTCTCTAATTCCACTGCAATTATGTACTTCTTCCGTTATGGGCAACTGTTGCAGTGGAAGTAGAGACACAAATTTGGGTTCTGTTGACTTGTTTGATTTGAATAGTTTGATGATACTTATGCTTATGGATACAATCATAGGTTTTTTTTTTGGAAGAAGCTGCGCTGCTGCGCGAGGAAGAAGAGAAGAGCGAACGCATGTTTAGAGGAATAAACCTTTTTTCTTTTTTTTTCTTTTTTTTTTTGAGAGAGCAAATCCATTTTTTAAGGAGCAAACTGTGCTGTGCGTTTTTAATTGTTCTCAAAATGCATATAATTTGGTTACACGCATTTAATAAAACCATGATAGATGCAATATCAGTTTGTGTTATTTATATTATTTTAAGAGTGGTGCTAAACGAACCCTAAAATTAACTGAGTACACCTATCATCTAAGTACACCCTAATATTTTCATCAAAATATAAACTTAACTATGTACACCCTATTTAAGTACCAAAAATACCCATAGTAAACCCTAATACACTCTATCACACAACCCTAATACTCTGTATAACTCTTCAACATCACACATATCTATAATTAATTTCCCAATAAGCACCCATGTTCATGTTATAATTCTGAATATCATAATAAATATTTCTCCGGGGGATATCTACTATGACCTACCATTTTTAAGGACACAAAATTATGGATTTTTAAATCCCAGCAATATCTTGCTGTGTCTAAAGAAATTCTATGTAAAACCACTATAAAAGAACAGTTGGTAGTTCCATATGGCACTCGCCGCTAGTCCAAGAAAGTTACAAATTTACTAGGACTAGTTACTTCACATTTTGATGTTGCTTGGCTTCATCCACAATGTGTTTCAGACCGGAGACTTGCTCAATGTTGTGGTCATTCTTTTGGAATTTTTCATTCTCTTTTATTCCAGCCATCCTACTTGCAAATATGCAATTGCGCCTCTGTCAGTGCTCACTGGGTTGTTTGCTGTATGAAAACTTCTCTACGTTTGATTAATGTTGAATATGGTGAGTAGGGTGTACTTATTAAAATTATATATTTTTTTCACAATTTAATATATCCTTTTTGGTCATTTTATATTAGGATAAATTAGTAATTCAATAAGTAGTTTGGTAGTATGGTGTACTCAATTAATTTTAGGGTTCATTTAGCAGCACTCTATTTTAATCGCCCGTATTTAACTAAATCCTAGTAAAGATAGGAAAACAATTAACTTAATAATTTAATATGGCTAAAACTTAGCCCTTTTTGGCTAGGATGGACGCTGTACGCATCGGAAAGAAGAGGTGGGGAGTTTTGGCGTATCGACGAATATGGCATACCCCTATCTGTATCCTTGCAACATAGGCTGCCATGGCCCTCAAGAGAAGAGCTTTCAATATCAAGATGGATGAGTGATATTCTTTCCTGTTCCTAAATTATAATCTGTTTGGTTCGTATTATGGCTCACCAACTTGGTGTAGTCTGTAAAGTCTGTTGACTGTAGCTGTATAGATGTAGCTAGTAATATCAGCTAGGATCCTGCATCATCTATGTGTCTATTTGTGTGTGTAGAGTACGTGCTTTGTGAAACATATACCTCCCCACCATCCCCCAATCCTCCTTTGTCTTTGTCAGTGTAGGAGTTGAACCTCTAACCCCACGCCTGGCCTGTCTACATTTAAAAGAGAGATCGTAATAGGTGAAACAGAGGAGACTGAGTTCCTTGTTCCGTTTGATGAATGGTTCTTAAAGGAGGATGAGGAAGATAAAGGCGGAGCTTGTGGAGATATAACAGATATTCAGAAGTACGTCTGAGATGAGAGACACTTTCTACGCAACAAAAGGGCATTTGAGCCCAACATATATTGGTATCTTTTGTGTGCAATTTGTGTCATAAAGAGTAAATGAAAGTGGGACATGATGTTTACAAGAAGAAAGAGAAGGGGTGGGGAGAGGAGGAGAGAGAGAAACAGCTAAATCGCAGTTTCCTGACCTTTTTCTTTTTGCTCTCCTGTTTCAAGCTCTCTAAACTTTGTCCTCTACATGACATGGCGCATTCGGGTCTTCTTTGTTCCACATAGTGATGAGCCACTTAGAAGACGGAGGCTTTTTCTTGGGGAATGAAATATTCCTTTGTTGAGGAGGGCAAGCATTGGAGCAAATACTCTTCAACTTGTGCAGTGCACAACTGCAATTGCGATGGTATGGCCTATGCTCAATCTCCATATCATGCATTGATATACTTACTTCAATGACACTTCGAAGCATCATGGCAGCTATTCCAGTGGCCATTTCTCCTACCTCTCTTTTTCTCCTAAGCTTTCTTTGTAAAGGTTTGAGTGCGGGTGTGTATGTGTGAATTAAATTTCTTAAATTTTTTGCTTGCTTTCTGCTACATACGTTTTTTTGAAAGTGCTTTCTGTTACATATTTATATAGAGCAAAGATGGTATATCTTCACGGAAGTGTTGGAGTAACCAAGAAGAGAATTTTTGTTAGTTTCGTTACCTCATTGAGCTCAGGAGAAGTTTGCTATGGTAAATTCTTGCAAAAGCATTATTCTTTTTAGCTTTTGTTTTCACGTGGCCTTGTCAAAGTAGTTATGCAACAAGGCAATTGTTTTTTCTTTAGAAAATCAGCTTCTCAATGTGGGGCCTTAAGTTTTGCCCATACACACACATGGGAATGGGAGAGAGAAGGCCAGGACAAATAAATTATCTTGCTTTAGCGATCGTTGGAACTGTGGGATTTTAACATAGTTTTCTCCATAATAACGTCTTCTAACTAATCTCGTTACCAATTCTGTTGTTTGCTATGAATCACCATCTCGGTTTCTAGCAAGGTGTCACTGTCCTCTCTCGCTCTCTCTCTCTCTCTGTTACCTAATACCGGTAGAATAATAGTCATCTTAGGACATAAAATATAGTGTTGAACTTTGGCTTTTTTACAACAAGAATCATGGCGTTGCTTGATACGAGTATAAGGGCCCACTAGTACTTTCTAATTTGACCCTTTTCATCAGATGTTAACAATGATGGGCTCAATGGCTCTCTTACATATTCTTTTGTGTCATGCTTTGTTAGTACCAAGGCCATGTTGACAATGTTAGTTAAGTTAGGCAAGTCATAGTTAGGCAAGTCATAGTTAGGCATGTTTCCTTGTCTACCACCTGTCCTTGTTTTAGGGATTACTCTTCTTGAGCAATGTAATCCTTGTCTTAAGGGGAATGATTCATGGAATGTTTCATGGAATGTTTCATGGAATGTTTCATGGAATGTTTCATGGAATGTTTCATGGAATGTTTCATGGAATGTTTCATGGAATGTTTCATGGAATGTTTCATGGAATGTTTCATGGAATGTTTCATGGAATGTTTCATGGAATGTTTCATGGAATGTTTCATGGAATGTTTCATGGAATGTTTCATGGAATGTTTCATGGAATGTTTCATGGAATGTTTCATGGAATGTTTCATGGAATGTTTCATGGAATGTTTCATGGAATGTTTCATGGAATGTTTCATGGAATGTTTCATGGAATGTTTCATGGAATGTTTCATGGAATGTTTCATGGAATGTTTCATGGAATGTTTCATGGAATGTTTCATGGAATGTTTCATGGAATGTTTCATGGAATGTTTCATGGAATGTTTCATGGAATGTTTCATGGAATGTTTCATGGAATGTTTCATGGAATGTTTCATGGAATGTTTCATGGAATGTTTCATGGAATGTTTCATGGAATGTTTCATGGAATGTTTCATGGAATGTTTCATGGAATGTTTCATGGAATGTTTCATGGAATGTTTCATGGAATGTTTCATGGAATGTTTCATGGAATGTTTCATGGAATGTTTCATGGAATGTTTCATGGAATGTTTCATGGAATGTTTCATGGAATGTTTCATGGAATGTTTCATGGAATGTTTCATGGAATGTTTCATGGAATGTTTCATGGAATGTTTCATGGAATGTTTCATGGAATGTTTCATGGAATGTTTCATGGAATGTTTCATGGAATGTTTCATGGAATGTTTCATGGAATGTTTCATGGAATGTTTCATGGAATGTTTCATGGAATGTTTCATGGAATGTTTCATGGAATGTTTCATGGAATGTTTCATGGAATGTTTCATGGAATGTTTCATGGAATGTTTCATGGAATGTTTCATGGAATGTTTCATGGAATGTTTCATGGAATGTTTCATGGAATGTTTCATGGAATGTTTCATGGAATGTTTCATGGAATGTTTCATGGAATGTTTCATGGAATGTTTCATGGAATGTTTCATGGAATGTTTCATGGAATGTTTCATGGAATGTTTCATGGAATGTTTCATGGAATGTTTCATGGAATGTTTCATGGAATGTTTCATGGAATGTTTCATGGAATGTTTCATGGAATGTTTCATGGAATGTTTCATGGAATGTTTCATGGAATGTTTCATGGAATGTTTCATGGAATGTTTCATGGAATGTTTCATGGAATGTTTCATGGAATGTTTCATGGAATGTTTCATGGAATGTTTCATGGAATGTTTCATGGAATGTTTCATGGAATGTTTCATGGAATGTTTCATGGAATGTTTCATGGAATGTTTCATGGAATGTTTCATGGAATGTTTCATGGAATGTTTCATGGAATGTTTCATGGAATGTTTCATGGAATGTTTCATGGAATGTTTCATGGAATGTTTCATGGAATGTTTCATGGAATGTTTCATGGAATGTTTCATGGAATGTTTCATGGAATGTTTCATGGAATGTTTCATGGAATGTTTCATGGAATGTTTCATGGAATGTTTCATGGAATGTTTCATGGAATGTTTCATGGAATGTTTCATGGAATGTTTCATGGAATGTTTCATGGAATGTTTCATGGAATGTTTCATGGAATGTTTCATGGAATGTTTCATGGAATGTTTCATGGAATGTTTCATGGAATGTTTCATGGAATGTTTCATGGAATGTTTCATGGAATGTTTCATGGAATGTTTCATGGAATGTTTCATGGAATGTTTCATGGAATGTTTCATGGAATGTTTCATGGAATGTTTCATGGAATGTTTCATGGAATGTTTCATGGAATGTTTCATGGAATGTTTCATGGAATGTTTCATGGAATGTTTCATGGAATGTTTCATGGAATGTTTCATGGAATGTTTCATGGAATGTTTCATGGAATGTTTCATGGAATGTTTCATGGAATGTTTCATGGAATGTTTCATGGAATGTTTCATGGAATGTTTCATGGAATGTTTCATGGAATGTTTCATGGAATGTTTCATGGAATGTTTCATGGAATGTTTCATGGAATGTTTCATGGAATGTTTCATGGAATGTTTCATGGAATGTTTCATGGAATGTTTCATGGAATGTTTCATGGAATGTTTCATGGAATGTTTCATGGAATGTTTCATGGAATGTTTCATGGAATGTTTCATGGAATGTTTCATGGAATGTTTCATGGAATGTTTCATGGAATGTTTCATGGAATGTTTCATGGAATGTTTCATGGAATGTTTCATGGAATGTTTCATGGAATGTTTCATGGAATGTTTCATGGAATGTTTCATGGAATGTTTCATGGAATGTTTCATGGAATGTTTCATGGAATGTTTCATGGAATGTTTCATGGAATGTTTCATGGAATGTTTCATGGAATGTTTCATGGAATGTTTCATGGAATGTTTCATGGAATGTTTCATGGAATGTTTCATGGAATGTTTCATGGAATGTTTCATGGAATGTTTCATGGAATGTTTCATGGAATGTTTCATGGAATGTTTCATGGAATGTTTCATGGAATGTTTCATGGAATGTTTCATGGAATGTTTCATGGAATGTTTCATGGAATGTTTCATGGAATGTTTCATGGAATGTTTCATGGAATGTTTCATGGAATGTTTCATGGAATGTTTCATGGAATGTTTCATGGAATGTTTCATGGAATGTTTCATGGAATGTTTCATGGAATGTTTCATGGAATGTTTCATGGAATGTTTCATGGAATGTTTCATGGAATGTTTCATGGAATGTTTCATGGAATGTTTCATGGAATGTTTCATGGAATGTTTCATGGAATGTTTCATGGAATGTTTCATGGAATGTTTCATGGAATGTTTCATGGAATGTTTCATGGAATGTTTCATGGAATGTTTCATGGAATGTTTCATGGAATGTTTCATGGAATGTTTCATGGAATGTTTCATGGAATGTTTCATGGAATGTTTCATGGAATGTTTCATGGAATGTTTCATGGAATGTTTCATGGAATGTTTCATGGAATGTTTCATGGAATGTTTCATGGAATGTTTCATGGAATGTTTCATGGAATGTTTCATGGAATGTTTCATGGAATGTTTCATGGAATGTTTCATGGAATGTTTCATGGAATGTTTCATGGAATGTTTCATGGAATGTTTCATGGAATGTTTCATGGAATGTTTCATGGAATGTTTCATGGAATGTTTCATGGAATGTTTCATGGAATGTTTCATGGAATGTTTCATGGAATGTTTCATGGAATGTTTCATGGAATGTTTCATGGAATGTTTCATGGAATGTTTCATGGAATGTTTCATGGAATGTTTCATGGAATGTTTCATGGAATGTTTCATGGAATGTTTCATGGAATGTTTCATGGAATGTTTCATGGAATGTTTCATGGAATGTTTCATGGAATGTTTCATGGAATGTTTCATGGAATGTTTCATGGAATGTTTCATGGAATGTTTCATGGAATGTTTCATGGAATGTTTCATGGAATGTTTCATGGAATGTTTCATGGAATGTTTCATGGAATGTTTCATGGAATGTTTCATGGAATGTTTCATGGAATGTTTCATGGAATGTTTCATGGAATGTTTCATGGAATGTTTCATGGAATGTTTCATGGAATGTTTCATGGAATGTTTCATGGAATGTTTCATGGAATGTTTCATGGAATGTTTCATGGAATGTTTCATGGAATGTTTCATGGAATGTTTCATGGAATGTTTCATGGAATGTTTCATGGAATGTTTCATGGAATGTTTCATGGAATGTTTCATGGAATGTTTCATGGAATGTTTCATGGAATGTTTCATGGAATGTTTTAGGGTTATTACATGTATATATGCTTGATGTGTAATAGAATGAAAGTAAGTTGAAATCAGAAAATATGCATAGCTTCCAAATTCTCTACACTCTCCACTATCTCTTCTCAACCTTCAATATCTCCTCCTAATTTGACAGGCCATACCAGAGAACTCATTGGTAATAACTAATAACCACTTCAATACCATAAATTTGTTGGTAAAAGAAATCTAATACCAGTGTGAATACTTGTTTTACTGCTTTCATCAGTTTCATGGTCATTTCTATATGCAGGCTTTGTTATCTTGATGACCTTGTACGTAAAGTTGCTTCCGTTTATTTTGAGAAACAATGTGCTGATATTTGCAATGCATTCTGTGCGTCGAGACTCCATGTGTCGTGTTGGTTTGTACAATGAATTTTAAAATGGTTGGCTTTATTTTTTGTGATATGTTGGTAACACAATGCAACTGTCTTGTTTTGTATGTACTTATATATAAGTGAACTTCTCACAAGCTCCAATTATATATAGTTCTCATGTATGTACTTAGATCTGTATCTGAAGTAATGTAAGTAGTTAAAACCTATTTTAAAATTGAACCAAAAATTGGAATTTTATACTTTAAATCGCATATAAAGCAGGACTGTCATGTATATGTATCTTGTATTTTCCACAGACTTAGGTTGGTGATGTTGTCAGTTGCTTTAGGGTTCAAAACTCCCAAATTTCCATTTTCACTTCACTATTGATTTGCAAGGTGCATGGTGTGGCTGCATTGCATCTATATGCGCTCTGTCTATAATTTTCTCTGTCAAGCAATGCAAGATGAGAGACTCCATGTTAAGAAGGGTGTTGTTAGCTTGATGCCCCATTCTCTTTCACTTGTCTTCACTTCACTCCCTTTTTACTGTAAGTCTGGCCAACTGTTGTGTTTTTCCTTTGAGGCCATTCTTTCTAGATTCGATATAACACACTCTTGGTATGATTAGGGCTCATACATAGGGTGTTGTTACTCTTGCAATTGTGTGAGTTGGCTTTATGTTAAAAATATGCAGAAAACTCAACACCCACCAGCTTGGTTCGGCCTTGGCTTTATGTCTCCTCCATATTAAGAACAGAAACAATTCCGTTCTACTCTTATTATCACAAGTGCTTTCATGCATTAGGCCAATGCCAGTCAAAAATCCGATGATTCATATGAAATTTAAGGGCTGGTAAGGACAAATTAATATCAAATGATTGTTGAGTAAAATTTTAAAAAAAAAATTGTTTTTATTTTATTAATTTTTTATCATCTTTCATGCCCATTTTACATGTTTTCTTATCTCTTCACCCCTCACCACAAAAAGAAGAAGAAGAAACTCTGAAAAATCGACCTAGGCGGCTCCTAGGTGCTCCTAGGCACTAGGCAGGAGAACACCGCCGCGAGTTCGCTCTAAACGTTAGGGGTAGGTGTTAGGATCGGTTAGTGCTAGAATGAAATTGCAGAAAAATAAAGAAGGTGTACCAACATTTCAATTTACAACCCTGCAATTTTAACTGACTCCAATTCCCTTCTGTTTGTGTTCATAATTAACTAAAAATTAGTTGCATTACATGACCTTTAGATTTAACTTTTATGGTATAATTTTTCTCAAGACTATAACCAAAGAACCAATTTTGTCAGTTCTCAATTGATTGTGCAGTGGCTATATGCCTCTTGAGCGTGCCATGGGCTGAATGTTTTCTTAAAAATCTAATGGCTACAACTTCAGGGTCTTGCAATTGGAGATTTCTTTTAAATAAAATTTCAAAACCGAGTATAGCCGCGCGGCTATACGCGGCTATACGATTTCTTTTTAAAAAATTTGAAAAAACCGAGTATAGCCGAACGGCTATACTATGCCTTTAAAAAATTTAGAAAACCCGAGTATGGCCGGCCGGCTATACTATTTCTTTTAAAAAAATTTGAAAAAACCAATAGCAGCGCGGCTATATTATTTCTTAAAAAAAATAGAAAATTAGAGTATAGCCGTCCGGCTATAACATTTGTTTAATAAAATTGAAAAAACCGAGTATAGCCGTTCGGCTAGACTATTTCTTTAAAAAAAATTAGAAAAACCGAGTATAGCCAACCGGCTATGCTATTTCTTTAAAAAAAAAATTTAGAAAACCGAGTATAGCAGTTCGGCTGTACTATTTCGTTTAAAATTTTTTTTAAAAAACCGAGTATAGCCGCACGGCTATACCATTTCTTTAAAAAAAATTAAAAACTCGAGTTTAGCCAACCGGCTATACTATTTCTTTTAAAAAATTAGAAAACCGAGTATAGCAATGGGGAAGAGGCAGAGCTATCAAGATATCAATGGAAATAAACAAATAGTTTAATTCAGGTCTACATATAAAATGTGTGTAAAGCAACTTTCTAAATGCAAGTTCTCAAACAATCAGAAGCAGTTTGACCATTTCATTATATCATAAAGTAAAAATTAGGGAGAAGCTGAATACAGTCTTTCAATGCAAAAGTTTTCTACAATGAAGATGCATTCGTAAGTTCTTAAACTTCATCTTGAAACCTAGTGAGGAGATATCAAAACGAACTTAAGTAGCCTTGAGAAATCATTGTGTCAAATACAAGTCTTTCCACCCAACTTGCTTTTGAACAAGCCATAGAAAGATCTGAATTTATGAGGAGACCCAATTTCAGGAAGGGAAACAGGACGTAGTTCACTTACATTTTATCAGCATGCTATAAAGCTCCACAAATTTTTCCCGAAGTATCTCGTTCATTTGGTCCACATCACATGCATGAGTCCAGAAGGAATCATGCACCCCTGCAAGCATATTTTAACACATATGTGAGACTTCAAACATACTTCAAACATACTTCAAAAGAGACTTTGTTTTTATGAATCTATGCCCTCTAATCCTCTAAGTACAGAGCACTTCAGCAGGGTGTAGGTTCCAATATCTTCTGACAGAAGTTCAAAAGTTTAGGAAAAATTGTCTTCTTCCAATTTTTTTTGGGGGTCAGTGTCTTATCCTAATATTTGAAAACCATTACACTGAACTTTTGGTTTTGAGCATGTATTTTACATCAATGACTAACAGTATATTTCAAGCCCAGTCTAATGCAAAGTTACAGACTAGACTACTGAGACAAACTTGCAAAACGTAGGCCAGCGTCCCTGCAGGCAAGAGCTATCATCATCATGTGTGAACCCGTCAAGAGAGTGTACAAAATGTAGAGGAATTAGAAAGATCGAACTTGACTACATTTCTAGTGATGATCTTATCTTTTGAAAAGCTTATTTAGTTATACAGAACTACATAGTAAAATAACTTACCTTAACAATGTAAACAATAAGAAAAGCCACCGAGACATACACAAGCATCGGTAACTCCTTCCCGTAAATGTGGTGTGATATAGGTACCTGGACAGAGTTGTTCACAAATTCAATAAGACACAATCTGAAACAACTTCAAAATAGCAGATAACCAAGAACTTGGAACTGACCTGCTCATCTTGCAATGAAACCATCTGCAACAAAGGAGATGTGCGCTTTAGAGTTTTCTTTTAGTTCATATTAGTGCATAATCTCTAAACTTGGTCTATATATACACTCACCGCCACGTTTGGACTCCAATTCCAACTGCTTTTCTGTTTCCTGAAAGTCATGTGAAACCTCAAATTCCTTGTTAGTACATTGGTAACAGACCCTACTCATTGATAGCCCAGGGGATCCGGATAGTTGTGTGAAAATCTTACCTTCTTCATCATTGTCTCTTTCTTCCATGTTTATATGCCTTTCATTAAACCTTTTGTTGCTGTACCAGCCAGAACTCAGAAGAATATCTGATAAGATTATTGGGAGTGTATATTCTGTAGAAAATGTAATATACTTCTAATAGTCATAGCATATGTACTCATATCATTTGACAGATTCAAATAATTAAGCCTATGTTGGTATAAGCGGTAGCAACTATCTCTAAATGTTACCAACTGCTCTTTGTTACCTAGTGATGGTCAATTTTTTCATTGTGAAGTGCACGGGATTGGGATGTATTAATGACATTACTGTTATATTTTGAATTCCAAATTCCAATGCCAGGAGGAGCAGTGCTTGATTGGGGTCGACGCTTCAAGATTATTCAGGGTGTTGCTAGAGGGCTTCTTTATCTCCACCATGATTCCTGTTTGAAGGTAATACATAGAGATTTGAAGGTCAGTAACATTCTCTTGGATAAGAACATGAACCCAAAACTTTCAGATTTTGGATTGGCACATATCGTTTAAGGCACGCAGAGTCTAGCAAATACTCACAAGGTTGTAGGAACAATGTAAGCATCATCTCTTTCTTTTCCAATTCTCGGAAATCTTCTTTAAA